>MJUU01028775.1:48198-69900 GCA_002080025.1 Modiolus philippinarum
GTTTGAAATGATTTTTTGGAGAATAAAGTGGAAGAATTCACTCACAAACAAATAAATATAGATTACACCACAAGATCCCGTTCATTACCATATTTTATCCACTAGAGATAGTTAAAATTTAAAATTTTAATTGCGAGGCTTGCCGAGCATTTTAAAATTTTTAAATTTAACTATCGAGAGTGGATAAAATATGGTAATAATCGGGATAAAGTGGTGTAATCTTTTTCTCTAATGATCAATGATAAAGACCGAGAACTGTATTCCGAATAGATTTGGCGGGAAATAGCACGGGGCTTTATTCAACATATGTTGAATAAAGAAAATTTATCCAACGGGTCAAAACCGGTTTAACTTGACATATCATTAGAGAAAAGACTTTTCAAACTTTTATATGTTTGTGAATGATTTTGTCCTGTTTATATGTTTGTGAATGATTTTGTCCTGTTTATACTCCAATAAATTCCTTTCAAACCATGTATCATCCTTATAATTCTTTTTATTTGGCAATAGGTACTTACTTTCTTATCTATATATTGGCTAATCACAAGTTTTTGCTCTATTTGCTTTGGTGTATGAATTTATAAGGTGAACTTAAATGTAGTCTGATCAACCTCATCTGTCGAAAAATAAAAAAACTTCAGAAATCACTACCAGAAGTCAAGGCAGCCTATCATCACGCAACTGATCATGTCAGTGTGCTTCCTAATATATATGCAAATTATATATATGAATTATTTAAGTATAAAAAAAATTATTTCCCTCTCCAATTAGTGGCAATAAAATATTTTGGGTAGCTGTCATTTTTGTGGATAGGTAGAATTGGGGGAAAAACAGCATTCAATTTTTGAACTATGTCTGATTGCCATTTGCTTTACTTTCAATTTATATAGATTTACTGTTTAAACATACCTTCTTCACAGAGGAGGCAAGCCGTCCAACAAAGACTGAATATAGCATGATGATATCACATCAACCCATACCTGTAATATACAATATCTAACATGGTATCACATCAACCCATACCTGAAATACACAATATCAAACATATCACATCAACCCATACCTGTAATACACAAATCTAAAATATCACATCAACCCATACCTGTAATACACAAATCTAACATCATATCACATCAACCCATACCTGAAATACACAATATCTAACATGATATCACATCAACCCATACCTGTAATACACAATATCTAACATATCACATCAACCCATACCTGTAATACACAATATCTAACATATCACATCAACCCATACCTGAAATACACAATATCTAACATATCACATCAACCCATACCTGTAATACACAAATCGAACATGATATCACATCAACCCATACCTGTAATACACAAATCTAACATGATATCACATCAATCCATACCTGAAATAGACAATATCTAACATGATATCACATCAACCAATACCTGAAATACACAAATCTAACACGATATCACATCAATCCATACCTGAAATAGACAATATCTAACATGATATCACATCAACCCATACCTGAAATACACAAATCTAACATGATATCACATCAATCCATACCTGAAATAGACAATAACTAACATGATATCACATCAACCAATACCTGAAATACAAAAATCTAACATATCACATCAATCCATACCTGAAATAGACAATATCTAACATGATATCATATCAACCCATACCTGAAATACACAATATCTAACATGATATCACATCAACCCACACCTGAAATACACAATATCCAACATGATATCACATCAACCCATACCTGAGATATATTACACATGGAGCTTTAAAATACTACAAAGAGACATATAATTACAGAGATTTGCAAAATGATGAATTTTCTTGAAATCATGCCGTCATCGAGACTTTGATTAAACTTCAACTTCACACAACAAAAAAAAATGCACAAATAAATCGCTAATATCTCAAAAATATTGAAAATATCATTTTAACACTATCTAAACTCAACCAATAAGGTAAAATACTTTCCAGTTTTCATATTACATGGACTAGGAAGTTGTAATCATGGAAATAAAAGACGAGTTTCTAAAGTAAACAATGCACACCATGATCTTTGTAGTGTTTTACTTGGCAGATCTCAAAATGAAGTCTCTACTTTATTTGCCAATATCTTTTTTGTTAATCAATATTTTTAATTCAAATTTTCTAAACTACACTATAAAATAATTAAGGAAANTCCAGTGTCACCTGGAAATCGACTGATGTGTATTCCGATAAAATTTAAATTGAATACATATTTATCTTTCGTAAGTCTTTAAAAATGCTGAAATACAAAATTTTAGGTTGAAAATAAGATATTACGATAATATATGATTTGAAAACTTGTATAAATGTGAATGCATATAACTGCCTTAAGTTCTATGCATTTTAGGGGTAATTTTAATTTTTTCATAAAATACATTTCATTTTGAATAACCATCGCAAAAATTTTAATCTGACCCCCAGCTACGTGTACACGTCTCGGAAGGTGCTCAGGTAAGTTTGTCAGGTCACCTGTGCTGTGTAATATGATTAAAACAAGTGCCGATTTTCAGTTACACAAATCGGACAAACTGCGGCTAATAGCCGCAGTTTTGTAGTTTGATGATCGTCCACCATGCGGCGCTTTTGTAATTGGAAAGTCGTCAATTTGGTTACCGTAGTAAAACTTTCTTCTTTGGCTACAGATTTTAATAAAAATTTATATGCATGTCATTTACACTGTATAGCGTACAAATTATTTAAAAATGTCAAGTTAAAATTTTGGCCAATTTTTGGTTGAAAGTATATAGGTAATCCCTTTTGGGATTCGAAGCCAGAGATGTTTTTTTGATATTGCCTGCCTCCGGCTTCGAATCCCAAAAGGGATTAGTATATAGGCAGAGTTACCAAATTAAATAACGTTATATTGAATTCGGAGTTTTCCAAAACTGACCCCCACCCATATGATAAAATTAAATTGTTGCACCCTAGTGCTTGAGACCGAATCACAGGCACTTGTGTCATATGTCAGTCTTCTAGAGGGGATGGATTTCAATTTTTATTAAACAAATATGCTTGTGGACCGAGTGCGAGTCGTCGTAAGTAGCAATGCTCATTCTCACCAGGTGGCGCTTCCGGCGGAATAACAGGATGCTTTGAAATGCGCCCCGAGTAACCCCTCTTACTTTTACGGCTTATTATATCTAATATGGTCCTTTCTTACCTTCTTATTAGAGAGTATTTAGTAGGGGAGATATCAAAATGTATGACGATGATAGAAAGGAATGCTTGAACGCCGAGATTCACGAATGTGTATAATTTGAAGTGGAAATTTCAGCCCAACATCTACAAAACGCATATGTCACTGTTTTTATCTATATATAATTAAAATTTAACATAAAAGAAAGAAGAAAACCTTTGGTTTGATAAGAATACGTGCCGACAAATGTGTTTTTTAGCCGTTTGTTTTATTAGATGGAAATGACAAAGTTGTCGCCCTTTGTTTCCCGCCATTTACGATCTATGTTTATATTATTCAATAACATTGTCTTAGACAGGTAAAAAAGTGAAATAATCATAAGAATATAGTTGTATTATTGATAAACACCCTGCTATGAGTACCCAACGTTAAATATTACTTCATAACATCTACATATTGTGACACTATTCACCTGTTACCAGTGCCACCGGTCACTGAAAATGAAAAAGGGGGAGGGGTGGGGGTGTTCAACAATGTCCAGATGAAAAGAGGGTTCAGACTATGATTGTGCTATAAATTGCCATCATTTGTCACCCCAAAATTCTGCATGTATTGAATATTTTCCAACAGAAGTTGGGATATTATGTGTCACTGACAGTTGTTTGATATGTCACTCACAAAGTCAAAGCAGTAACATAAACAAATCAATAAACAAGACAGGAAATAGAAGCATTTATAATACTCCAAACCCATATCTTTATGATTTTATTATACCCAATCCCTTTAGCGGGCAGTATATACATATGTAGTTATCATGGTGTCCATTTGTCCGTCTGTCTGTCAGTCAGTCAGTTTGTTTTGCTGTCTGCCATAGGGGTACATATTTTGTGCATGAATTTCAGTAAAAATAATGTGCAAATTAATGTCAAACTACATGAACAATGCTATTTATTTGATTACAGACTCAGTTTTTTTTTACCCTGCAGCAAATGAAGTTTACATACTAATTTGGATATTGTTTATCTGCCAAAAAACATTTTTTTTTACTTTTCAGATCTCTTGCTGTAATCTGCCTTTCCATATCCTAAAAATGTTATGGATTATGACAGTTCATGTCATTACCTATCTTTTTATGTATAGAAACCCATGGTTTTGCATAAAATTTATAGTTTGTAGACTTAGGATGTTTTTTTTTACCTTTGCTGTTTTTGGGCGCCACCCCCCTTTTTTACTAAACAGGTCATCTGTAATGTAAAAAACATGCTAGCATAGAAAACTGTGGTAAATATTAATTCAATAACATAGTACTTCATGTTGATACACAAAAAAACAGCATCTGCATGAAAATGAAAAATGGTGTATCATTGCTATCGTAAGGATTTGTTTATACCTTTGTGCGCATGTACCGCTTCGCTTCACAAAAACATGTTTCATACCTCTAAAACTGAAGTGCAAGCAAGGCAACAAAGTACTTTCCTCCAAAATGACATTGTATATTGAAAATTCGTCATCGATTTTGCATTTTTTATTCCTTCAGGAAATACAAGCCAAGGACGATAACTCTAAAATGATCTGACATAATACCAACGAGATAACAGAAATACCAACGCAGGGTTAAGTCCTTATAAAATTTGGGACATACTGATAAGTGCGCCAGGAGACTGTACCAGACGTGTGAGAACGTTCTGGCACACTTGCGGCGCACAAAATCGTCTAAACTGGAAACTTTTTCTGGCGCACTGGTGCATAGAAGAGTGTGCCAGAAGTGTAGGTGTCTGTTTGACTGATACTGATTATTGAGGCCCGTCATGTGTTTCTTGATTACCTGATTGTAAGGGCATTTTTTAATGATTATTTGATTACGAGGGTATTTTTTTAATTATTATTTGATTATTAGCTTGCGTTTTTATATACTTTTTGATTACTAAGCCAAACATTTATTGATTACCAAGGTAAAAATTAAATGATTATTTGATTACCAAGGCAAAAATTTAATGATTATTTGATTCCAAGGACCCCCCCCCCCATAATGAGCTTCATTATTGTAAACTCATGATTGTGAGCCAGAAGTGTGCTGGAAAGTTCTATTGTATCAGATTAGAGACAAATAATAAAAGGTGACAGAAGTGCGCCAGCCTGAAACACCTGATGAAATCAGAACATGTGGGTAAAGCACCAATCAAATTTAGGAACAGGTAAGCCGCAAAAGTTCAGTTGTGATTTGTAGGTGAAGACATCTTTTCTTGTGAAATTTGAAAAAGACTTTTGAAATAAAAAAAAAGTTAATCTTATTTTTATGCCATACTGGTACACAAAATACAATACTGCACATTTCAAGACATAGAAAATAATACACAGATCAGATACGTTACTCAAAATGCCGAGCCTATCAATAATATGCAAACAATTATATAGTTTATTAACAAGACAAAAGTATAAGAACCTGCTTTACAGCTAAATAAATATAGCAAGTGCACTTTACACAGATCTTGATTAATGTTGGTGTAGCTATATCATTTTTATCCCTGCAATTTTGAATGTAAGTAATCTTGTTGCCTCTGCCTGTCTGTCTGTCTGTCCGTTCATCCGTCCGCAACATTTTCCTTGTGGCTAAAAACCCCTCCTACATTTATGGATTGGTGAACCTAATTTTGATGTACAATCATTGCATTTGGTGTACACGTGTTCAAAGGGCTTTCAGAATTTCGATTCCAGTTCCACCTTTTGAAAATTTCCTGACAATATCAACGATTTTTTTTTACATTTTTTAATAAATCAAATATTTTAGCAAGTTTTTGATACAAGTAAATTGGTAAATTTCCTGAGACTCATAAAAACCAAGTATCTATTGAAATATTGACTAAAGCCTGTTCTACTTCCTTTAGACAACGGAAATCTTTCGATTTCAGCTTTATTTTTACACTAACCTTTATCATATTTTGATATGTAAATCAGGAATGATCATAGGTAACTGTAAAATGTTGAATTGGCCGTTTACGGCATGCACAGAAGTCTGTAATAAGTGTGCATTTTCACTATTTCTTTCAAACAGGTGACAATTTCTAAGTAATAAATTGTCCTATGTTAAGGGCGACCAAGTACCTTGATGAAATAGTATTTTTAATTTTTTTTGGAAATCATCAAAAGTGGTTACGGGAGTGTACAGTATTTTTACACAACCATGCAAAATCTGGCGTCGAAATATACAATATTAAAGTCAGCAGAAGAGAATTTTCATTATCTAAAGAAACAGACTTTAGCAACCATACATTATGTTTTAATTTCAGTAAAAACAGATTTTTTTTTTTCATAATTGGATTGCCAAAATACCAAGTTGAATAAATTTTGGTCAATTTCCTAAACTTTCAAAGACAAGAGTTTTTTTTTTAATTCTAATACATTTAAGTAAAACAGTCATTTTCAGTAATTGGATTTAAAAAATATTTTATTCCATTTTTGGTTATTTTTTTTCTGAAACTTTGAAGATCATTTATTATTTTATTTTATTTCATTTTTTTTTTAATTCTACTAAAATCTACTTTCTTGAAATGTTTAATTGAAAGATTCATAGTTCAATAATAAGATTGCATAGAAAATAGAGGGGATATACGGTTTTACCTATATCCGTTTGTTTTTCTGTACGACTGTCCATGCATCTATCTGAAACTAGTTTGTTCAGAAATTTTTGCTTGTGTATGTAGTAATAATTGTGAAAGTACTTTCATTGGTGGATATTAAATTTCATGGTTTTGCATGTAACCAAGTAATTTCAAAGGAGACGATCTTTGAATGTGTTTTCAATCAGTGGGTATAATGTTACTTTTGAACTAAGTTTTCCGCTGTTCAGGCGATCTTGGATTATCAACTTGTCAGACATATCTATAAAAGAAGTCACCAAGGACTATTGTAACCAGGTTCGATTACAATTAACCAAGTAGATCCAGAGAAGATGATCTTTGAATGTGTTTTGCCATAGGGTCCAGATATGTTCCCCGCTGGTGGCCATCTTGGATCTGATTGGGACTTGCCAAAAAACATTTTTTCAAATAGGACCAACAAAGGACAGTTGTGACAAAGTATGATTCAAATTGGCCATGTAGTCTCAGAGGAGACGACCTCTGAATTTGTTTTTCCCATAGCTTCCAATGTTAAACTGTGGCCATCTTAGGTGAGGTCGGCAACTTCCATCATGAAGACAAAATATAGTCCTTTGCATACCGAACATTTCTGCATTAAATCCTAATCTCTATCTCCAATCAGGCAAAATGTATAAACTTAAAAAGTGTTAAAGGGCAATAATCAACTCATATGTCGATATTCAAATTTTCTTCAAAATTTCTAGACTGGTAGATGTTGACATGTTGAAAACAAAAATATATATATATATATATATATATAGAGAGAGAGAGAGAGAGAGATTTTGAAATTTTTACTGAAAAGGTTTTGAAATTTTTACTGAAAAGGGTAAAATATATATATATATATATATATATATATATATAAAGAGAGAGAGAGAGAGAGAGATTTTTAAATTTTTACAATTTTTACTGAAAAGGGTAAACTTCATGATGGATTTTTCATATTTCTTCAAAATTGCAGGGCCGGTAGTTCTTGTCTTACTGGTCATCTTTAATCCGTGTCTGAATTTTTATAATCTCTAACAGTTTTTAAGTATTTGCAAACTAGAATCTGTAGCTCACTTGGTCCAAGGCATGCATAGACAGTACAATTAACTAAACTCAATAATAAAGGGGCTCATTTTCTAGTATATGGATAATATACCTCGGTGTAATATTGTTCAAAGTGTTTGTATGCATTTTCCATATGGTCCTATGTTAAAATATGCTTCCCGCTAGCGGCCTTCTTGGATCTAATATTGACTTAATGATCACATTTTTCAAAGTGGGCTATCAAAGGACCACTGTAGCCACATTTGGTTCCAATGGAATAAAGTAGTTTGAGAGGAGATTTTTTATTGTGTTTTCCAATAAGGTCCAGTGTAAAGCTAAGTTCCCCACTGGATTTGGCAAGGACTTGCGGGGAAACATTTTTTCAAAGACGGCCAATGAAGGACAGTTGTGACCAGGTTTGGTTTCAATAAGGCAAGCAGTTCCAGAGGAGATGATCTTTGAATGCGTTTTCCCTTATGATCCAGTGTTAAACTAAGTTCCCCACTGGCGGAATATGTGATTGCATCAAGACATACTTTTTTAAAGAGGACCATCAAGGGCTATCATGACCAAGTTTGATTCCAATTAACCAAGTAGTTACAGTGAAGAAGGTCTTTGAATGTGCATTCCAATAAAGATCAATGTTAAATGCGTTTACCGCTGGCAGCCATCTTGAATCTGATGGGGACTTGTAGGAAAATTTTTCAAAGGGGACCAATTGGCCATGGCTGACACGGACAGTCCAAATAACCTCAATAAAAAAGAACCTAATTTCAAGTATGTTACATAAAGTTGGAAGCATTTTATGTAAAGTTTGTGAGTGAAAGGCCACGTTTACACATCCATAAACACCTCCAAAATAACTTTTATTTCTTATAATTCCAATCCTTTGAAATTAAAACAATGTTTTCACTGAATGTAACGTCACCATACACTGCTCTATTTTTCCTCAGAGCTTATTAATGGACAAGAAGAGTTTATCGAGAATATAACTTTGTTGTTGTTCCTTACGTTGACCAATGAAATTGGATGCTGCAATAGCAATTGGAATTATATATAAAAAAAAATACGAAAAGTTTGACCAATAAAGGGCAATAACTCTTAATATGGGTATTTAATTTTTCTTCAAAATAGGCATATGGGAAGGGCTTAATATTTTGTAACAATTTTGCAATTTATAGAATCACGGAAAATTTGACCAATAAAGGGCAATAACTTCTATGTGGTTATTTAGATTTTCTTCAAAATTGCCATGTAGGTAGATCTGGATGTGCTTAACAATTTTTTTTTAATTTAAACTTAGAAAATGACCTCTTTCCATTGGAGTTTTTTTTTTTTTTTTTTTTGATAAAACATCAACATTTTGAAAATGATATGCAAGGGCAATAACTCTTTTACCTTTAATGGAAAGAGGTTATTTACAACGGACGGATGGATGCCATGTGATGGCAAAGGCTTGTCCTGGCTATAGCAAGGTACCTTAAAATTTGACTATTAAAGCGCAATAACACCTATACATTTTCTTCAAATTTTATAGGTGGGTAGATCTTCATATGCTGAACATTTAAAGTTTTTGATACAAAAATAATAAATATTAAGATTTAGAAAATTTCAAGGAAAAGGGGCTATTACTCCAGGATCAGTTTTGGATTTTCTTCAAAACTGCAGAGCGGATAGAACTTGCAATATCCATGTCAGAATATTTTGATATCTGTAACGGTTTTTGAGTTATTTGCCAAAATTGCAAAATTTTTGTTATATTTTTATGGCAGCCATATTGTAAGGTCCGTGGACTCCTTTGACATAATTTTGAATCTAGATACCCCGGTAATGATTCAGCCCGAGTTTTATTAAAATTGGCCCAGTGGTTTCAGAGAAGATTTTTGATACAGACTGTCGTAAAATGAATAGCTCTAGACTATTATATAGTTGAATAAATTAAATTTATCGATAAAGATAAGAACAGCACTAATCCTCCATTTCCTTCAGTGTGGACCATGGTTATTACCATTAACATGTGTTTATATATAACTATGACAAAGGGATGGACACTCTTTAATAAGTATTTACTGTGTAAAATCAATGTTCTTTTATAGTACACTATAAGAATATCCCATATCTTATGTAGTCAGAAGTAATCTTTATGAATTAAAAACTTTTATTTTGTTCATTTGCTTCAGTTGAGGAATTGAATGTGGACATACCAGCTAAAATGCTTTTCTGCTATGATAACTAGTTTTCAAATTTGAGAAAGGAGGGGTAGAACTCTTACCCCTTAATGAATGACAATTCTATGAATACAAATATCTTTTATACTCTTTCAAAAACTCCTCTTTCTTTTCTGTTATATGCATTTCCTCACAGCATGTCCTTATCTAACTAGGTCTATGAAGTTCAGCTGAGCAGCTACAAAAACTTCGCACTGCAGATGTAAAGTGGTCAAATTAAAAGGTTTAAAAGTTTCACATCTAGCTGTCGCTAGGCCAAAAAAGGATACCTCCACCCCAATTTCCTAAAAATGAATGGAGTCAGACAACCTCCCCTTCATGGAGTCTGTCAAACATTTCTTCATGCTTATCTGCATATTGTGTCCCTCCTTGGTGTAAATTTTCATCAACATTCTTCAATTTTACTAGGAGTTGGGCTTACAAGGTAATCTATGCAGGAGGACTCGATGAAAAGTTTGAGTCAAATTATTTCCCCTTCATTGCATTGGACCATTACTGCATTCCTTCTTGCACATCTGTATATATAGTTCCCTTCCTTTGTGAAAAGTTTCATCGAAATCCCTAAAGTTGTTTAATATTAGCTGTGCTTATGAGGTAAGCATGGATACGTGGGTGGACTAATAGGGCGATTCCTATATGCCTTAACAAAAGTCTTAACAGGAGTTGATTAACAAAATGGACATCCATTGAACAGAATACTACTGAAATAAAATGACTTAGTTCAATTATAACACGAGAACGAAGCAGTCCGAAACAATAGCTAATCCTCTCATCCCTTTGTTGAATGTTTGTATAGTATTATATAGATAGCGGTGATATATCGAGTTTTCTCAGTTAAATAAATGTCATATTGTCACCGGTGACAATAAAGGATTTCTAGTCACTGGATGACGTCTTAATGAAGCGACGTCACAATGTCTCCCCAATGTCGTCGTCAAGTAAACAACTGACGTATTGACATGAAAAAAATAATCCGCATCTAAAATCTCGGTTTTTGAGTAGAAAATCTATATAATAAAAAGCATAACTAATTGGCCGTCATGAATATCAATAAAAATGTCACTCGTGTCGATCAACGCAGTGGATTTAATTCGTTGCAGAACAAGTTCTGCAACTCGTTAAATCCTTCTGCGTTGTTCGGCACTCGTGACATTTTTATTGATATTCACGACGGTCAATTAGTTATACTATAAGTATTATTTGCTGTCCACAAAGTTATACTATTCAAGATTTAGCCTGGTACTTAAATCTGAGCCAGTCATGCATGAAATGTAGGTTAAGGTGAAGTAATTCTAATGAGGAGCCCATACCTATAGCACTCTTTAGTGATCATTTACTAGTCGTAGGATCTAAGATCTAGACTGTAACACAAACTTAAACCTAAGTCACTCTTGCATGAAATGTAAGTCAAAGTGAACTAATTCTTATCTGGAGCTTCGTGACTATACAAGACACATCTACAGACAAAATAACATTTCTTTGAGAGTTGAAGTATCTCAGATCTGGACCCTTACAAAAGCATTAACCTAAGTCACTCAAGCATGAAATGTAGGTCAAAGTGATCTAATTTTTAACTGGAGCCTTGTGACTATACATGACACATTGATATAAAAAATATCATTCCTCTACAAGTTGTGGTATCAAAGACATGAACTACTATAGTATTACAAAAACCTTAACCTCTGTCACTCATGCATGAAATGTAGGTAAAATCGGCCTATTCTATATATCAACCTCAAGTAATATTCAAGAAGCATCCATTGACAAAACCTTGTCCTTCCATGACTTGATATTCAAAAGAATGGTCTCTTCTTTGAACGGACAAACGGATGAACTGGTAAAACGCTATATCCCTTACCCAATTTTGTTGGGCAAGGGGATAATCAAAGCATGAACTGTTTTAAGTCACTTGCCCATGTGAGCATTTTATTCTTTTAAAGACATGGTAGCCTCAATTGCCTTCAGGTCTGATAAACATAAGTGGCTAAACTCAGGTCAAGTATCTCCACTCCAAAGGGTCATAAATGGAGTGGTAAAATAACAGAAGTGGTAAGCTTCTGCTTCTGCATGCCTCTTACTGGCCACCATCAACATGTTGATTGTAACTCTGCCAGTTTTGGAGTGCGCATGTATATAGAAAAAAGTTTTAAAACACTGTTGTCCAGTTTATGTACAATTAAAACTATTTACACAGTTGTAAGTCTAAGGTAGGAGCTGAAGTTGAGACACTTGGGCTTTGAATGCGGCAAGTGTGTTGGCGGTTGCAATAGATGAAGGTAGTGAATTCCAATTTTTGATGGTACGGGGGAAGAACGAGTATATCCTGTAGTCATGACTGCTTGATGGTATTTGATAGGACAGGTGGTGCATGTTCCTGCTAGTTCTTATAGGCGGAAGTTACAAGTTTGTCCTCTTTATTGATGGCAACGTCATTGTTTTTGATTTTATATAACATTTGAAGTCTTGCTGTTTGTCTTCTTTGTTGTAAGGTGTTCCATTCGAGTGTGTAAAGCATGGTATCGACACTTGATCTGTTTCCCTGACGGTTACAAACATATCTGGCACCCCTGCGCTGGACCATCTCCAAGGTGTTGATATTCTGTTGGGTATAGGGATCCCATACGGTTGATGCGTATTCTACCACTGGTCTCACTAATGTCTTATACGCATTTTCTTTTACTGGTGTGGAACCGATGTTGAGGTTTCTTCTCAGGAATCCTAAAGTCTTGTTTGCTTTCCCACAAATTGAATTGATATGTTTGGTCCAGCACATGTCTGATGTTATTAGACAGCCAAGATATTTTGCACTGTCTACTGATTCCAGCTGTTGTCCGTGCAGGCTGTAGTTGTACTTTACCGGGTTTGATTTTCTGCTGATTAATACATTGCATTTGCCCGGATGAAATTCCATTTTCCATTTTTTCTCCCAAATGCCAAGTTTGTTGAGATATGATTGCAGGTCTAAAACATCATTTTGGCATGTTATTGTTAGATATGCAATGGTGTCATCTGCGAATAATCTAAGTAATATAATGAAAAGTGAAAGTCAAATTATCTCCACTTCTAGTACCGGTATTTGTAGTAATAATTATATTCCTCTGTGCACATCTGCATAGTGTTCTTCCATCGTGTATATTTAAAAAAAAAATCCTTCCTGTAGTTTAAGGTGTTGTCCATTTTGGTTATATTTAACAAAGGAATCAATTAAGAGTTAATCTCTTCTTCATGGTATTGGACAATATCTTCTTTCATGCACACCAGCATACAATGTTCTCTTTTTTAATATCCTAGAAGTGGTTAAAGACGAGTTCAAGCAATTACAAAAAGTGTAGACGGACGATGACATGCAGACAATACCTATCAACTGCCTGGATGTTGTTGTAAAGGGCATAAAAAATCTAAAATTCCCTCGATGACAAGAATATATACTTTCTTTTCTTGATAAGTAAAAAATTATATGAAATTCTGTCCAGCTGTTTTAAAGTCCCTATGATAATAAACTCATTTTGGTTAAATTTATGTATATTTCAAATGGACCTAACTCCTGCAAAGACATACATTAGAATGAAAAACTAGAGGCTACGGGACTGAGCCTAAATCGCTCACCTGACAAAATGCTTCTAATATAAGCCATGGCCATGTCTATGCTGATGACCAAAAATGATTTTTTTTCCTTATGGTAGGTTTACACCGCCGATCAAAGCAACTCGACCAAACTCGATCTATGAATATTCATGAATATTTATTGATCGGGACACCGATCTTGAACGCTCGTGTTCGGTCTACTAACCATATCGGGGCGATCTTACTAACTCTGCTGTACTCGAGCTGTTTTCCCGAATATTTTTGACATGTCAAAAAATATCGTGAAGAGGTCGTGTGTATTATATGTCGAGAACAGGTCGGGAATCAATCGGGGTCTGATCGAGGTAGGCGTGAAGAGGTCGAAAAGGGATCGGTCTTGATCGAGTTTCAAAATTTTAGCCGATCATGCCGATTTCTACCCGACCTAAACTCATTCGCTTCTCGATTTATGCCGAGTTGCTTCCAGATCAACTCGATTATTACTCGAGCATTACTCGACTAACACGATTCTTTCTTTTTTTCTATACAAGATCTTCCCGACCATCACCCGATTTTTTTCCGACCTATATCCGACTTTTATTCGACCACTCAAGATCCTTACTCGAGTTAACACGACAGCATGTCATCTTTTCACAATAGCACGATATGAGGCTTTCAAGAGCCTCAGTATCTCACTAGGTCCTTACTTCAGTTTTTAAAGGAGCCATCCAATCGACAAATTGGCAAGTAGTTTCAGAGTAGAAGATATTTGAATGCATATTGAAGTAGGGTCGAATATTAAATTATGTTCCTTGTTGTCGATCATATTGGATTGCAATCAGACAAGATAGAAAATATTTTGAAATTGGAACATCCATTGACTTTTTGACCAATTTTTGCTGCAATTGGGCATGTGGAAATCCTTCTGGTACAATATTTAACTTTGTCCCACCTTTGGCGGTCATCTTGTATTAGCTATACCTTATAACAGACACTGTTTTGGAGAGGGACCATCATTTTGCAATCGTAACAAGTTTGGTCTTATTGGCTTAGGGATCCCAGAAGATCCAATTTAAAACTAAATTCCCAGTTGGCAGTTATATTTGATAAGAAGCAGACATGACGTTTTTTTTTCACATTGAACCAATCGAGGTCTATATGGTAGAATATATTTGAATGCAAAGTTCATGGACAACAAACCCAAAATAATAACAAAAGCTCAACCTGGCTATATCAGGATTGTAGAAAAGAATATCAGATCGTGCATGCTACTAGTAGAATTAAAGGATGACGTGCAGAGGGCTTAAATTCAATCGACTAGCTATGCTGACAGAACTTGAAACTGAATCCAAGATGTACCCAATATACACGCTCCAGAAACAGATTCACTAAATACATGAATTCAAAAATAAAATATTGTTTCTTCCGAGCAGGTTGGTACTCTTCAAAGTATCACAAGATATAATTCAAGCTAAATGACATCAGAAAAATGTCATTTTTAACATTTGTAACATGTACTAGCAGATAAAAAAAATCTTTTAGATTTGCACCTGGGCAAATGATGTATCCAACGGGCAGCTGCTCGCTATTTTCACTTTCTAAAAACCGGATTTATCTACAGAAAGCATGTTTAAAGCTATACACAGAAACTACTGTTACGACCGATATCATGTGATTATATGTCTTCTGTTTTATATATCATATTAGTCCTACATGTAATGACAGGAAAATCACATAGTCGCATTCTGACGCATGTTAAGGGTGATGACTTGCTAGTATGTTAAATCGAACAGTCATTCCTCTATAATGATGAATTCGAAGCATTTGCTATTTCCAGCCCAAACTACGCACCTTCTGTGTCAGATCCGCCTTCTTTGTTACTCTACATCTAACACAGTTACCATCTTTTCTCTGAAGCATCAGCCATGGGCCACAAAGTTTGCTGTTCTACCACCATGCTGAACTGTTCCCTGAATTTTCACATTTTATCCCCATATATACAAACGTACTAACAGGACAAACCTGGAGCACACTCGACCACTTCACGATCTTCTCGCGACCAGATCTAGTTAATAAAACACAAATCGGGCTATGATCTGGCTCAATCTGACAAAATCTGGTCGGTCGAATGAGAGTCGAGCATAAGTCGTACGTGAATCGTAAAGAGATCGAGAATGGTCGAGTGTAAGTCGTGTTAAATCCGGTAAAAGTCGAGTGGAAGTCGGGAGTTAGCTCGATCAACGAATTTTATGACGTTGATCGGGATAAAACAGCATGGTCGAGTTGATCGAGTTTGTCTGATCGGCGGTGTAAACCTAGCATTAGGGTTAAATGTTAAGCTATATAGTTCCATACATATTCCAATTCAGTTTGGTTAAATTTGCTTCAATAATTTAATAGAGGAAGACTAAAATGATCAATTTCCAATAGAGTCAAATGTAAATCTATATACCGCCCTGGCAGCATGATATTATTTGTTATATTGGAACGTAATGAGCAATCTTTGCATAGAACCTTCCGTACATCATTCCTGTAAAGCTTGGTTGAATTTGCTTCAGTAGTTTCAGAGGAGAAGATGAAAATGTAATTTTTCACAAAAGGTCCTATGTTTCACCTAAGTTCCGTTCTGGCAGCCATGTTTTTGTCGAATCAGAACAAAACGAGCAACCTTGTTAAAAGACCTTCCATACATCATTCCTGTAAAGTTTGATAGAATTTGCTGCGGTGGTCTCAGAAGAGAAGATAAATACGATTTTTCTCATAGGGTCCAATGTTAAACCTAAGTTCTGCGCTGGTGGCCATGTTTTTTGTCGGATCCAATCGAAATGAGCAATCTTTGCAAAGGATCCTCCATACATCATTCCTGTAAAGTTTGGTTGAATTTGCTTCAGTTGTTTCAGAGATGAAAATGTGATTTTTCCGATAGGGTCCAATGTTAAACCTAAGATCCGCGCTGGCAGCCATGTTTTTTGACGGATCTGAACGAAATGAGCTATCTTTGTTAAGGACCTTCCATACATCATTCCTGTCAAGTTTTATTTGATTTGCTTCAGTTGTTCAGAGGAGATGAAAATGTGATTTTTCCCATAGGGTCCAATGTTAAACCTAGGTTCTGTGCTGGCGGCCATTTTTTTTGTTTTTTTTGTTTTTCGTCAATTTGGAACGAAATGAGCTTCCTTGTTAAAAGACCTTCCATACATCATTCCTAAAAAGTTTGATAGAATTTGCTTTGGTAGTTTCAGAGGAGAAGATGAAAATGTGATTTTTCCCATAGGGTCCAATGTTAAACCATAGTTCTGTGCTGGCGGCCATGTTTTTTTGTCGGATCCAATTGAAGTGAGCAATCTCTGCAAATGATCTTGCATACATCATTTCTGTAAAGTTTGGTTGGATTTGCTTTAGTGGTTTCTGAGGAGAAGATGAAAATGTGATTTTTCCCATAGGGTCCAATGTTAAACCTAGGTTCTGTGCTGGTGGCCATGTTTTTCGTCGATTTGGAACGACATGAGCAACCTTGTTAAAAGACCTTCCATACATCATTCCTGTAAAGTTTGGTTGAATTGCTTCAGTGGATTTGAGGAGAAAATGCAAATGTAGTTTTTCCCATGGGGTCCAATGTCAAACCTAAGTTCCCTGCTGGCGACCATGTTTTTTTGTTAATTTGGAACGAAATGAGCTTCCTTATTAAAAACCTTCCATACATCATTCCTGTAAAGTTTGGTTAAATTTGCTTCATTAGTTTCAGAGGAGAAGATGAAAATATGAAAGTTTAACACACGGATAGACAACGGACACCAAGTGATGGCAATAGCTCACACTGACCCTTTGGGTCAGGTGAGCTAACAACTGAAAGTAAATAAATCTTTTGACAAAACCCCAATAAAGGGCTACGCGGAGCGCAGCATGATACGACCGCAGCATGTCGACCACTGAAATTTGAACAAGTGCAATATAAGGTGAATGTGGATACAGTAAAGAGCTTGACACAGTAACCAGATGGACATAATAAGGAGACTGAAAGAATAATTAGCTGGACACAAACTAGAGAAAAAAAAACATCTAAATCCGATGAGAAATAAAGATTTTACATATTTGTGAAAATTGTGAAAATTGCAATTTTGACCCCTTACAGTTCGAAAACGGTAAAAGATACGCAAAATCTGTTGAAATACTACTGAAAGCTTAAGACAGGAGGAATGTAAAGAAAAAAATCCCATCGAAATCCGATGAAAAATAAAAATTTTATGTAATCTGCACATTAGCAATTTCGACCCGTTTGTCCCCCCATAGCTACGAAAGAAAACATGTGACCAAATATCTAATAGTTTAGCGCCATATTTATTTTTCATATGGAATCCATTGAAAAAAAATGCATCAAAATCGGACTAGAAATAAAAAAAAGATTAAATTTTTGTGATTCGTCCCTTTTGGGCCCCATTTATCTCATGAACGGTACATGCGACGTGACATCCGTTGACATACACCTGATTTGAAATTTCCTCAGGAGCACACTGAAAGAAACCCCATCAAAATCTGATGAATAATAAAAATTCTACAGCCAATTATGTGAATACACCCAATTTTGCCCCTTTTGACTCCTTTTTTTTAAAACAGGAGCGGCCACAAAATCCAAAAACCACTCAAAGTCTTTCTTTTGTGCCAAGGAACATTGTGTTAAAATTTCATAAGGATTGATTATTTGGAACTTAAGTTATTGACCAAAAACAAAAGTGTTTACAGACGACGAAGCGGATGACGACGACGGATGATGACGACAACGACAGCGCCATACCATTATACGACCTCAAATTTTTTGCGGTCATATAAAAATGTTGAACAGATGTGCGTAGTGAAAACTACAGGGCCCACATCTCAGTGCAGACCTTTACTACCATACTTATGGTTATCCACATTTGCCGGTACACGTCTTAATTTGCCTCAGCTGTCCATTGGGGGGGGGACTATTAGACTTATCAAAGCATCGAGCATAGAAATTAAAGAACCTTAGTGATCAAGCTCACATACCCCACGCCCCACATATCAGATAATCCTGCATTATCTCAAAATTATCAAAAATTGAAATCCAAGTAGTTTGCACATCTCTTACAGATGCACAATCATCCTGTATTAAAGAACCTTAGTGAGCAAGCTCACATACCCCACGCCTCCACATATCAGAAACTCCTGCATTATTGAACTTAAAAAATATCCTATAAGCAATATTATACATAACAAGAGGCTCCCAAGAGCATGTATTGCTTACCTGGGCCATGGCTGACACAATTAGTCAAAATAATCCAAATGTTTAAGAGTCTCAATTTCAAGTTTGTTGATAGACATTGATGTTATATGATCCAAAATTAAACTATGTTCCACAGCTATTTTTGATGGGGCGTTGACTGACTGTCACCTTTTTGAAGAAGACCATCTAAGCATCATTGTGCCTCACTTTGGTTCCAATTGGCCTAGTATTTTCAGAGGAGATCTTTAAATGATTTCCAATGGGATCCAAGGTTAAACTGTTCACCGCTGACTGCCATCTTGGATGCTATGTGGACATGCTGGACACATTTTGTGCAGGGGACCAAGAAAGGACCACTGTGATCAAGTATGATTTCAATTGGCCATGTGCTTTCAGAGGAGAACATCTTTGAATATGTTAGGATCCAATGTGAAAACCATGTTCCCCTTTCATTCACCATCACCATCTTGAATATGATGTGAACTTGCCGAACACATTTATTAAAGGGGACCAACTAAGGACCATTGTGACTAAGTTTGGTTCCAATTGGCAAAGTATTTTCAAACGAGATGTTTGCAATATTGTCCAAGTTTTGACAAAGTTCCCCACTGGGGGGGGGGGGCATCTTGGATGACATGCAGACTTGCCTGACACAATTTTTTAAGAGAAGAAGATCTTTGAATGCTTTCCTGTAGGGTACAATGTTAAAACTGTGTTCCCCGCTGGCAGCCATCTTGGATATGATACAGACTTGCCAGACATTTCTTTTAAAAAGGACCACCTATAAGGACCATTGTGACCAAGTTTGGTTCAAACTGGCCCAGTAGTTTCAGAGATCTTGGAATATAGGGTCCATTTTTCGACAAAGATCCAACTGGCAGCCATCTTGGATGGAGTGTTGACTTGCCGAACACATTTTTAAAGGGGACCACCTAGGGACTATTGTGACCAAGTTTGGTTCCAATTGGCCCAGCAGTTTCAGCGAAGAGGTTTGAATGAAAAGTGTATGACTGACAGACCCAAGACACAGTGATAGCAAAAACTCACCATGGCATACCCAGGTTAGTAGTAGAGTGCATTCAGACTATAAAGACGAAACACTTCTACTACATTATCTGGGAAAGATATTTCAATTGAAGGCAAACATTGACCAATGTAGGACACAATATACATTTATATACTCAAATTATTACAATGTGAAATAAGTAAAGATTATGGAAGTATTTTTGCAAAAAATTGTAAAAATTTGTATAAAAACACCTTTTTTACTCTTGATTATGTAACAAATAATTGTTTTTAATAAAGTGATAGCAGGGAATTTCTCTTAAACTTAAAAGAGAAAAGTAAACCAAAGAAGATTTGAAAACAGTCAGATTTTAAAGGGAAATTGCCCATGACAAGATGAAACTTGCTGTTTTAGCTGAAAATAGTCTAAGTCCAATAACTCCCATAAAAATAATCCGATCAATAAGGCAGTATAGTATGCACATCTACACATCATGACCAACAATCCTACCAAATATGAAAGCAATCCATTAAGCGGTTTCAGAGGAGTTGCAGTGACAATTTTAGCTGAAAATAGTCTTAAGTCAAACAACTCTCATAAAAATAATCCGATCAATGAAGCAGTAAAGTATGCACATCTATACATCATGACCAACAATCCTACCAAATATGAAAGCACTTCATTAAGCGGCTTCAGAGGAGTTGCAGTGACAAGATGATATTTGCTGTTTTAGCTGAAAATAGTCTAAGTCCAATAACTCAAGTCCAATAACTCCCATAAAAATAATCCGATCAATAAGGCAGTATAGTATGCACATCTACACATCATGACCAACAATCCTACCAAATATGAAAGCAATCCATTGAGCGGTTTCAGAGGAGTTGCAGTGACAAGATGATACTTTGATATTTTAATTTAAAATAGTCTAAGTCCCATAACTCCCACAAAAATTATCCGATCAATATGGCGGTATAGTATTCACATCTACACATCATCTACACATCATGACCAACAATCCTACCAAATATGAAAGCAATCTGTCAAGCGGTTACAGAGGAGTAGCAGTGACAAGAACAGGACTGACAGTCCAAGTCCAGTAACTCAAGTCCAA
This sequence comes from Modiolus philippinarum, assembly GCA_002080025.1. Classification (NCBI taxonomy): domain Eukaryota; kingdom Metazoa; phylum Mollusca; class Bivalvia; order Mytilida; family Modiolidae; genus Modiolus; species Modiolus philippinarum. The sequence goes on from MJUU01028775.1 coordinate 69,211, forward strand.
TAACTCCCATAAAAATAATCCGATCAATAAGGCAGTAAAGTATGCACATCTACACATCATGACCAACAATCCTACCAAATATGAAAGCAATCCGTCAAGCGGTTACAGAGGAGTTGCAGTGACAAGAACAGGACTGACGGATGGACGGACTGACGGACCAGTCAAAAACATTATACCCTCCGCAACTTCGTTGTGTGGGGTATAAAAATATCTAGGATTTATCCGGGCAAATGGAGTACCCTGTAAACTTCCTATCTTGTAAACTGTAGGAAGAGTTATCTGGACAAATAATGTATCCTATATGCAATATAATGCATAACAAGAGGCTCTCAAGAGCCTGTATCGCTCACCTGGGCCACGGCTGACATATGCAGTTAAAATAGTCCCAATGTTTTAAGGGCATTATTTTCAAATTTGTTAATAGACATTGATGTTATATTATCATAAGTTAGACTATGTTCCAGACTAGCAGCTATTTTGGATGGGGTGCAGTTCTTTTGGCCAAGTTTGGATCAAACTGGCCCAGTAGTTTCAGAGGAGAAGATCTTTGAATGTCTTTTCCCATAGGGTCCAATGCTAAAACTACGATCCCCGCTGGCGGCCATCTTGGATATAGCACGGATCTGAAAAACAACTTTTTGCAGGGGACCATCTAAGGACTATTGTGGCCAAGTTTGGTTTCAATTGGCT
>MJUU01028775.1:74840-96722 GCA_002080025.1 Modiolus philippinarum
ACTTTAAAGGGGACCACCCAAGGACTATTGTGACCAAGTTTGGTTCAATTTGGCTTGGTAGTTTCAGAGGAGAAGATCTTTGGATGCATTTCCCATAGGGTCCCTATGTTAAACTTATGTACCCTGCTGACGGCCATCTTGAATGAGGTATGAACATAAAAATCACAAACTTTGAAGGAAAAAATCTAAAGACTATTGTAACCAAGTTTGGTTCCAATTGGCTCAGTGGGTTCAGAGGAGAAGACATTTATGAAAAAGAAAGGAAATGGGGTAAATGTCAAGGAGACAACATCCCATATCCAGGTTAAAACGACCAAAAACAAAACATCTAGGGGTCACCACATGGTCTTCAACACAGTGAGGAACCTCACACCATATAGTAAGCCCCAAATGGCCCCGAAAAGGTAAAAAAGTGAACAAATCAATGGAAACAAACCACACCCAACAACCAAAACATCAAGAAACCAAAACCTCACAAGAAGACAAGGACAAGCCAACGACCAACACACCCCCGACCTAGGACAGGCGCAAAAACCGCGGTGGGTCCAAACCCGCCCTCCTGGATCCAAACCCTGGACCCTATGGGAAATGCATTCAAAAAAATTTGAAAGCATTTCCCATAGGGTCCCTATGTTAAACTGTGATCCACGCTGGCAGCCATCTTGGATGACGTACAAACGCAAAAATCATAAACTTTAAAAGGGACCACCCAAGGACTATTGTGACAAAATTTGGTCCCCATTGGCTCAGTGATTTCAGAGGAGAAGATCTTTGAATGCATTTCCCATAGGGTCCTATGTTAAACTATCTTCCCCGCTGGTGGCCATCTTGGATGAGATGCGAACCTGCTGGACATATGTAGAAACTGTAGTTCTGGAAAACCTCAACACTTTTGCAATTCACATTTAACCTTTATCTCAAACAGTTTTTAAAATAAAAGTAAAACCGTTCAAAAATTGTGAAAATTCAAAGAAAAAGCGGCAATAACTCCTATGTGGGTTGTCAGATTTTCTTCAAAATTGCAGGACATGTAGATCTTACTATGCTGACCATTTTTGTTATACAAACTTCACTTCTATCTTCTAACAACTTCAATATATAAGACCAGAAGTAACGAAAAACTGAAAATTTTACGGAAAAGGGGCAATAACTCCAAGACGGGTAAACGGATATTCTCCAAAATTGCAGGGCAGGTAGATCTCGTCATGCTGACCATTTTTACCCCCATGTCAGAATTTTGATATCTGTAATGGTTTTCGAGTAATTTGCAAAAAAACAGCAATTTACCCATATGTTCTATTTTTGGTAACAGCGGCTATGTTGTTTGGTCTACGGACATAAAAATCACAAACTTGAAAGAGCATATCCTGGTGATGATTCAGGCCAAGTGTGGTTAGTATTGGCCCAGTAGTTTCAGAGGAGAAGATCTTTGAATAAAAGTTAACGGACAGACAGACGACGGACACCGAGTGATGGCAAAAGCTCACATGGCCATTGGCCAGGTGAGCTAACAAGGGATAAGCAATCTGAAATAATAATGGAAGAACACGCTCTGGATTATTTTAGTCTGTTTTTTATTGATATAATAATATAGTTATTTTAACATGTTGTATATACAATCATGCCCATTGTAATCCCGAAATATACAATGTATGAAATCCATGTTACAATTCGATACCATTGTCTGTTTCAAGAAACTACAATGTTTATTTCTGTGAATAAATACAATGTATAATTACATGAAATTGTCTTATCATAAGCACTGTTACATAAAATAAATTATATAATTGTCAGAAAATGCATTTGATACATTAATTTCTGGAAAATACCTTTTTTCATTAGTTGTCAAAAGTATCATTATTTGTCAGTTGATGAAAATTGTCTTAATATCAGAAACAACACCTATTATTTCTGATTGATTGAACAATTCACTACAAGTGAATGTACCTTAAATATGATTTATAATGGTTTTTAAACCCACAACCAATTTGACAATATTAATGGAAGAACTCTCCCATCCTTATTTACAAGTGACTAGTGTCAACAATGACGATGAATGCAAAATAAGTTAAATTTCTGAACAAAAAAAATAAATTTTCATGAATAAAATGACCTCACATACAACATCATTTGCATAGAAAATGTGATTTTGAAATGCTGCAAAAACATGAATGATTATCATGCAGAAGTGACATATGGCAGTCTAAATATATATATCTATCTGGACTCATAATAAGCTTAATAAATATAATTTCATAAACAAAGTTTTCAAAATGCACTCTTGCCGACATTAGCCAATTTTCATGCAATTGCATGAAATTAAAATATTGCAATTTAAAATAAATGAATAAATGAAAAGCTCTTTCATACACAATGAATAAAATATGAAAATGATTGAGAATTTTTCTCATTCAAATATGTACTCTCACACTATGCTCTGCACTATAGTACTTTAACAAATAAAAGTTTTAAAATTAAAAAATATACATAACACCAAGTATAGACTCGAGTTATTTGAAAGAAAAAAACAAAATAAATATAATCTATGAATATTTGATGAAGTTACTACAAGCCTAGAAATAAATTTAGTATTTTCTCTTTCTCCCTTTAACAAAGATCACAAACACACAAAAAACAAAGTCATGTTTTAATTTATCACAGAGGAAACAAATTTATACCATTTATATAAATTGTCCAAAAACAATGTCAAAATTAAAGGTTAACAATTAAATAGTAGATAATTCAAACTTTAAATAACAATAAATAAATAATTCATTCTTAAAGAAAATATCTTTTTTTTTTACTTCTACAAATCTTCTGAGATGCTTTTTGTCATATTAAGCACCTAATTAATTATGACTTGTACATACAAATAATTCCCAAATCTATCGTTTTAAATTGGGACGACTCAAAAAAATCAAAATTCATATATTATGTGGACCTTTGCTTTTGTATATGTTTCTATCAAATTTATGATCTCTTCGGTTTTCAATGATCCTTTGAATTTCATCCATGCATATCAATAATCCATCTATTTTTTTACTATTATTCACATTTTCTGTAAGTTATTTTTTTCTGTTTTAGGGTTTTATATAAATTTTCCTTAAAAATACAAATAAAAGTGGAATAAAAAAGATGTAAAATAATAGAAAAAAAATGATTATAAAAGAGACAGATTTACTTTCCAGTATCTTCTTTGTGTAGACAAACAGACCTTATCAAAAAAGAAAATTGGTCCACATAATTAAAACAAACTCATTAACAACAACAATAATTCATAAATCATCTCTACATAGCTGCAATCAACAAATTCTGTAACAATATTTCCTAAAATCACCCTCAACTATGACTAAAATGGAGGAAATGCCTTTTTTATATAAACAACCCTTCAGCAACTAAAACTTGAGCACTTAATTATGCTGTTTCAACTTCTACAGCTTTTGAATCTGACTTCTGCAAGAAATTGGCAGAGGCAGATATATCTGGATGCATGATTGCTTGAGATGGCAATTTGTCATTGTCTGTGGCATTGACCTGACCCATCCTAGCATCCACGGTGACTACTTCCACAACTTTAGTGGATGGTTCATCTTTAAGAGGTTGGACTGGAACTTCTGAGTTTTTCTCGCATGTCTTTCCAGAGTTGTCATTGAGAGATTCTTTACAACTATCAGGCGTTACTGGCCCGATTGGTGAACACTGGTCCTCATGTTCTTCCACAAGAGATAATAGCACTCGTGATTTCACTGTAAATATAATTCAGTGTATTAGACTATATGATATGCCTCATGTATGTACTAATCTTATTAGAGATAATTCGACATTATTTATCCATATCCATTGTATTCAAAAAATTTACCCAAAGTATTTCTCAAGTTTACTAAAATTGGTTTTGGCAGTAAATAATTTTTTGTTCTTTTGGGTTGACAAAAACATTGATCATAATTATTCTGTATGTCACTATACAATCTTTTGTTTTATAATAAAAACTTGGTTACCATGAAAACTGATAACAGCAAAGCAAACAATGGTTGCTGTAGTTTTCTATTTCTCAAATGCCTAATTTATTCCCTTTTTTTAAATTACAGTAAACCAACTAATTTTCGCGGATACTTTATTTTGTGTTTTGCCTCTCCAGTTGAACTTTGCAGTGACTTATTTTTGCAATTTTCTATTTCTGTAAAAAAAAAGCATTTATAAAGATTCGAAATATTTGTGTGACAATTTATTTTTCACGAATTTTCATGCTCGCAAAAACAAAGCCAAAAAATAAATCGCTAGCAAACATCAGTTGATTTACAGTAATCTTTAATATCAACCAATCCACTTAAATTCAATAATTTCATTTTAAAATAATTTTACATTTAGCAGAAGAAGAATTCATCTATGTTTGGCAGGCCCAGACCCTGTATCTTTAGGAATTGATGTTTCCATTAATTTATTGTAAAAAATAGCAATTATCAATGCAAATTTAAGTAAACCAATACAAATGTTTTTTGTTTTATATATTCCTGAAATGTCATTTTTTTTTACTATTGCGATAACACACAAGTGTACTTCTTATTGCAATTTCATACAAGTGTTACTTTTCACAATTATAAAAACATTCCAATAAGAGAACAGTATAAAAATGAAACAATAAACGAAATTAATTGACCAAATTAAAGGGCCCTTGTATACAAAAATAGTGTGGTTCAAATAAATTTTCAATGAATTGAGATTTCGGTAAAAAAATCTGCACAAAAATTGGACTTATATGAAGAAAAACAATGAAAGCATTGTTCCTTTGCTTGGTTCTACAATGTACTTGTCGAGTCATTGTCTCATGTGCATTTATTCCATGTCCTTTCATTGTTTATATGAGAACAACATACTGAAGAATAATCGTTTAACAACATGAGTATCTCAACCTTTCCTAGTATGTTCCCCTGTACACTATAAGCCATTCCCAGTGAAATTTCTTACAACAGGTTATGTTCTTGATGTTTTAAATTTCCTTTCAACACATAAATCCTAATATAGCCATATACAATTGAACTTTGATCACATGAACACCCAAGGGACTGATGAAAAACAGTTCAAGTTAGAGGGGTGTTCCAGCTATGGAGGTCAAACTGTGTTTAAACTTGAACAAAGAGTTGCAGTGTAAGCCATCAAAGTTCTACTGTTCGATCATTCTTGTGAACAAGATATGGGAATAGATTTTACAACCAATTTTACATCTGAATAATGATATACATTCCACACCATAGCTTGGTTTCATTTCTATTTCTACTGCTATCATTTCCACCAATACTTACTATTTGGGGTTGAATAAGCATCCACTTTGGCATTCTGCACTGAGGGACCCATCCGAGGTGCAGGCTGAAGCAGACGTGGATTGGAAAACAAAGAAGCCCCACCATTCATCATGCTAGAACTCGTCGAATATCCAATATTCAACGAGGATGGTGTCCAATTTCCCAGAAAGACAGCAAAACACAAAACCAAAACCTGTGTTAAAAACATGCGAAGAATTCAGTCAAGTTTTTGAAATATTTATGTGTAAACTTTGTTTGCCTACACGTAACTTTTAGAACTTGAGAGACATTAATTATCTATTTGTAAAATCAAATCGTCTTCACTTAAACAAGGCATGTCAAGTTTACACAAATAATTAACTGTTTCTTGACACTGCAAAAAAATTATCAAACTTGTTATGTTGCAACATGTGAAGCTGATTCCATCTTTCACAAAAAAAAAACCCACACATATCTTCATTAGAGTTATATGAATTTTCTCTAAATTCTTCTCTTCTTTATGTTTCCCTTGAATAAATGACTATCTGATAAAAAAAAACTTTTCTAGTCACCTTATTTGAGCCTCACTAATCCATTGTTTAATGTAAATCAAAAACAAAGTCACATGTTCATATGTTGCAACAGATGGGATAAGTTTGATAAAAATTACTTTGGTCGATGGTTTTGTGTTCATATTTATCTAGCAACATACATGTACAAAACAGATGAAAATCAAATGCTGTGCAACAAATTTGTACTGACGTCTTAAAATGTTTTATATAGGGTTTAATTGGAGTAGAGTTCATATTCTCTGAAGATTCTGAATCTTATTTGACGTCAAAACTTCTGAATTTTCTCTGCTATCACAATATTTTTACACAGTACATGATTTTCAATGAATTGTCTGTTTTACAAATAGCCCTTCAACATAAAACTTTGAGAAGGATCAACATTATCTGGGTTGTCTGGTCCTTATCCTACTACTAAGACTAACATCCTTGTACTAAACACAAGCTTATATTAAAACAATGGGGATTTAATCCTTTGATCCCTCTTAAAGTTTTTATTATTTTCTAACCATTAGGACAGTTCCTGTTCCACTACTCGTTGTCCGTGTAACTTTTCCCACCAGATTTTGTAACTTCTGTAATTGTCCTATCAATGATCGATTATTTGTTTCTAACATTTCTAATTTTTTCTTCAGATCCGTATTTTCCTGTGAAAATGATTCAACTCTTTTCTCCAGTGCTTCAACATACTCCTTCTTCTTTCTTCTACTTTCTTGTGCTGAGATCTGAAACAGTTAACATAATGTTAATTACAATAAAGTCTCTTTAAATAACTTTTTAAACACAAGGGGTCTATTAAACTTTATTTCCCTGAAAGCCAATTACAAAACAAATAAGCTAATAAGTATATCTTTATAATTTTTCCAAGTTCTACTCTAGGCCCCATCTTAAATCTGCATGCATATTTCTCTAAATTGTATACCATAGAGGTCTATCAACAATGTCTATTTCTTTTAAACTGTTTCATCTTACAAAATGTTTATTTGATTTAAATTTTGATGACAAATTAAAACATGTATTTTTTTTCAATGACAATGTGTTTTGTATATTTTATATGACATAGTTTCCACTAATGTGACAATGGTGCATATTTAATAACATTGTTTCATGATGTCAAAATGCATAATTAATGACAATGTTTCACACCAACTGTAGATATGTATATTTTATCATAATATTAGTTACAAAAATAATTTCATATTTCTTTCATGTAACATAAATCTATGCATTTATGCATCTGATAAATATTTTTTTCCAATGCAAATTTGTCTTTGTGTATTTTGACTCAGAAATAACTAATGTCCTGGACTTCCAAATAATAGTTTTTCCCAATTTTAATGATGTAAAATTGACTTTACCAACGTTTTGTTATGACAAATTCAGAATCCTTGTTATTCAAATGTTAATTTTTTTCAAATATGTCACATTTCTTTACACACAATCAAATATCATAGTCACTGAAATCTAATTATAATTAATAAAGTTAATTGTTAGTTACCTTATTCTTTATTTTTCTTCTGATTTTCTTTAAATTTTTCTCTTCCTGTTTAGTTAATGGCAGTTTTGAAGGTACAGGATAACCCTCTGATATTAATGTTCTTTTTTCTTCTTCTGATAATATGAGCACTCCTGACTGGGGTATCTGGAATGAAGACTTGAATAAGAAGGGTTGCCAGGCTTGCACAGTACAGCTTTCCAAATATGATTTTTTTTTTACTTAAGTAACTATGCACAACTACCTATATAATCAAGAAATCTCTCTGTTTATCATGATTTAACTCTTTTACACCCTAACAATCATTATAATAGTCAAAACAAGGACAAATGTACTACATCTATGATCACTCAAAGACCGAGACCACTGCTTCACTACATGTAGATCATAAAATATGCAAAGAAATGGTTAAAGAGAACAATCTTTATACTATAACTAATCCGAGATTCTGATTATTGCAAAATATTCAACCAAAGACCGAACAACCATAATTAACGAATGCAAGAATCGCATGAGAGAATTATAATTACATTATTTGTTTTTATCATGAGTTGAATATTTTCTATAATCAGAATTCAGGATTAGTTATTGTTTTTATTATATAGATCTTCACACAGATTTAATTTATTTTCATAAACTATGTTTTCAATGTGTATCTGCCGAGACAATTACTCAACTAAAATATTGTGACACAACTTCCCAGAGAGAAATTATAGAAAATAGTTTCAGAGTTAATTATCACTTTTATTTCACTGGAAAATTTCAATCTTTCACCATCATCTGTATAATAAGGGTTGTTCCATAAATAATTGTATGGGGGGTCAGAAGGCAATTAAAATTTGATGGGTTGTGGGGTAAATTGGAGACTTTCACTGAAGAAGCAATGAGACATAGGAATTGAAATTTTATGCATGGTGGGTCCTTATAAAATGTGCCTTTCGACCCCCCCCCCATACAATTATTTCTGGAACAGCCCTAATACAATTTAATATCATATTAAAACATCAGTCCCCTTCTTATGACTGTACTTATACTTACGGGATTTGTGAAAAATGGTTGTGAATATGGTTTGGATGAAGTTGTAGATGGACTATGATGATGTGGTGCTTTGAGAGGCATGTGACGTATTGGACTAGATGGTGCCGATCGCTGGGGACTTAATCCTCCATCGCTATCACTACAGGAACTACTAGGTGGCGTTGGTGGCAATGGTAATGAATCAATGTTAACTGTAATAAAATCAGTCATTTCAATATCTGTGTCTTCATAAACTAATGTCAAATAAAAAAAAAACAAAAATTCTGTAACTACAGTCACTTTAAATTCTGCATTTCGTTTTGGTAACTGTTTCAAAGGCAAAAGCATGGACTTTTTCTTTTTTTATGTAAAAAGATTTTCAGATTGACTGATTAATTGTTGTTGAATGCTCTGCCAGTTAACAGTACTTTTTACTCTATTTGAATAATGCAAGAAAATTTTAGACAATACAATTAATAATAGTTTGTACGAAATTGAGAGTAATTAATTACCATTACTTAGGTAAAAGTAATTACCAGTTACTCTAATTCAACAAAGCAGATTCATTGAATATTCAAAATGATTTTTTTGCCATTACATGGCAAAGTTAAGTGTAGACATCATAATTTGAGCTAAAAACTAATTCTTTTGTTAATCCCAACTTCAAGTGACAAATTGTTGTGTAAATTTTGACAATCATAATTAATATTGTTGTACACAATTGCCCAAGGGACGATCGATAATACAGTAAACCGGAATAAATATAGCTATAAATCACTTTGTTTTCTTTTTTCAATTTCAACACATTTTTCCAATATTTGGCAGCTTTATGTATGACTGTTATGATATTTTGAAGCTGATCGTTGCCCTAAGCGAAATGTCATCTTCAGAACTGTGAAAAAATTATGTATCCAAAAGAAAAAAGACAAGACATGTTCGCTGTTTACATATATATATGACAGGAGACATTTTAATGTCTTTATTTCCCTACTACTTCTCAAATATTAATTCTACATTTATAAATTTACGTTAATTATTTTCTGAATAAAGACTTAATTATTCTAATTAGAATTTCATAATTAGTAATTTATGGTCCAATTCACAAAAGGTCATGTAGTAACTACTACTTTTAAATTGGTGAATCATTTGTTACCTTTCAGAGGCTAGTAAAAACTCATTTTTATCTATTGACCAAAATGATGGTTATGCCATGAAATTTACTTCATCTATTTTTTTCACACATGCTGTACATTTTCAATGAAATTAAAGTTCACAAAAGATGACTAAAACCTGTTGGTGAGTATTTTTTTCATAGCTTGTCAGCCTTTAAAGACTTCCATTAAAATTTAAGTTTTTCAACAAGAAATTATTTTCATGCATTTAGTGGAAATATTGAAAATTAGCCCCTTTACAGTACATCGACTGACTAATTGCTTGTTAGGCCATGTTCATGTCATTATGAAACAGTAAACTTTCCATTAATACTTAGTACAGTTTTAACATGTCATATGACAACTCCTTTAGGACAAAAAAAAACACATAAAGTCATCAGTTTTATTTACAGACAATACATACCTGTGCTTTCTGAGAAATCAATGATATCTAATGGTTCTGTTTTAATGGTTACAACTGGAGCTTGTTGTGTTATGACATGTTTTTCCACCTGTGTTGGTTGACTTTGTGTTGATGTAGCGAGGATAATGGTTGGCTGTTTGGTTAGGATGGATGATGATCGTGTAGTTGTTGTAGTTATCGTAGGTAGTACTGGGTCAGATTCTGATTTGTATGTAGTTTCCTCTGGTTTTGTTACCATGTTTAGTATTGGTTGGTTAAGATTTATACTCATTTCAGGGACAATTTTCTGTGGAGTTCCTGTTGTGTTTGAGAGATCAAGGGCCTGGTTGTTTCCAAAGAAGTCAAGATCTAAAATAAAGCATTTATACATATACATCAAATATGGAAATTGGTTCAAGATGAACAACAGTGTTTGCATATAAAAACATATCAACATATAATATATATCCACTACTTTTTTTCTTTCCGTCATAAAAAATCAACAGAAAATGAAAAACATCACGATATCCAGGGATTTTTTTTTACCATGATCTTTGACATTTGATATCCTTATACTATAAGAATAAAATTAATATAAAGTAAAATGGTATCAAATCACAACAGCATGAAACCATTTAAATTGGCAAAAAAAAATCATTGAAGTTAATAAGATTTTAGGTGTAACTAAAATGTTTTCAAGAAAAAAAAATTTCTAAAAATTCCTAAGGTATATGGCTGGTGACTATTGTAAACAATTTGACCTTAAAATTAATGTGTGCACCTCTTAGTGAACAATTTAATACCAAATTTTATACATGGGGAATGAAATGAACTTTTCACAGAAATATATAATATAAAGAAGGATGGACTATAGCTATGAAAGTAACAAAAAACACTATAAGGATGCAAATGCATAAATGACAAATTTTCTGACAGGTAGTAAAAGCTGGAACATGTATTATATATTAAACAAAATGAGATCAATATTATATATAGTCTTCAACAGGTCTGACGACTGTAGAATGGAGAAAACAATCAAGATATTATCATGATAATAACATCACATACAAAATCAAATTTGCTATTTATGAGTAATGCACAACAAGTGATGAGCATTTGAGTGTATTATGGAGGTAGAGGTGCTAATCATAATTTCTCACTGTTTATCTCCCTTGTTTTCTAACGGAATGACATGAAAGAAAAAAAAATATTTACACAAGGAATTGTAATCAGTTTGAAAATCGAATGATCAAGAATAGAAATTTAAAAATTTTCCCATTAATTTTATAATCAGATAAACAATGACTAGGAGCCATTACTTGTTACATTATCAAATTCACAGAAGCCTATAAAAGTAAATAGTTATAACAATGTAATCTTTACAAGATATATCATATACAAAAGGATTAACTGTAATCTTAGATCATCATCACATCTTCTTTGTCATTTAAAGCTAATTAAAATTGATCGCTACTTAAAAGATTTCTTCAAGTATCTTCTGTCCTATAGCAATTATCATGGACAACTTCACTATGTCAATATAATCATCCTCTGACAGTTTATACATGATTGAAGTTACCCCAGGATCAATTTCCAAACTTACTCAATAACATGTAAGAATTTTCAGGTTATCAACCTTTATGTTTACTTACCATTATAGACGAGATCAAAATGTTGTACTACATGTAGGCATGTACATGTAGTCGCAAAAAGGAAAGGCAGGGTCCAAAATTCTTGTTAAATGTTTAGTTCAGAAAATCACTAGATGCAAAAAGCAAATCTATTACACTCCATTGTAGTCCATCTTATAGTCATTTTAATGTAAAGTTAGTATTATACTAACTTTTACAGTCCAAAGGGTGGTCAAATTTATATTTACTAATCTCTATTACCTTCAATCTTTGTAAGTCCGAAGGGTGATGTAGGATCATTGTTGACTGTTGAGTAACTATGTTCGGATCGAATTCTTGGTGTAGGGACAGCATCTGTTATCATCTTATCATTGAGGACAGGGTCCTCGAAAAAACTGTTCAACCAATCATTATCCATGTAGTCATCCGAACTCTAAACAAAACAAAATAAGGGTTAAAAAGTGGAATTCTCAAAGTTTTATTTATTGAACCTTGGTATACAATTTCAACATGTTCAATTAAATATTTGTATCATTTCTGTCAAACTAAATCAGTAGTAGTATACATGCCAGTACATGTACTTACTGAGGACTGCATCAAATCAAACTTTTTCAAAATTTTCTAATTGTATGTACACTGAAACATTGGTTAAGATAAAGCCAAGTACCTTAAAATTCATATAACATGTACACTGTATCAAACATTAAAGAGTTGATACAACTGTAGTTTGACCAATGATTCCTCAGAGTTTGTTTGACATAACAATTTACAAATTTGATTTAAAAAAGGTAACTTGTTGATAATTTGAATCCTATTTAATTTTCAGATGTACTATTGCTAATGAACAGGATATGTTACAACTAAACCTTTCACCGATAGGATTAATTAAACAGGATTTATAGTTTTACAGCATTTATCAAGAGTAATCTACCTTGGTCATGTCCTACGCTATAAAACTGAACTTAAATAATTTATAGATCAATGTTTAGTTTCTGTATAACCCTCAACTTGTGTTTCAAACATCACAAGGATATTCGCTACATGAACCCACATGGATTTGAAGGTCAAACTTTTCCAGGAAACACACATTATGGGGATATATACTTGGTAAAAGTCCATGTCTTTAAGTTCTTTTTAATTTACATACATTTCTTTATAATTAATCTTCTTTCATATTTGAATGGAGACATTAATGTTTTGTAAAACAGGATTTTGTCAAAATAATGACCTTGATAATATATATTGAATAAATAATTTTAAGTGCTTTCAAATAACATCTATGACAAATTTGTACATCTATCTAAACTGGTTAATACTTGTACTTTTTCTGCTTGTTGGTGTGTGTCACTTTTATTTGATCTTGAATTTTACAAAATGAGATGAAATCTATTTCAATTTAAACAAATTTTTACACCCTGTATACAACATATACTTCTAAAATTGTGCATAATTTAATTATATATACATATACTTAACATTATACAGACTTATATAGGTATAAATGTATAAGTACACACCCAAGGCTGAATATATTACTTATGAAAATTAAAGCATTATTTTTTTTGTTAGTAATTTCTTTTATTCTTCAAAACTGTTTCCCACACTGATCAATGTTTAATTAAATGGTCCTAGGAGGGAATTACCAAGTGTAACAATTTAAATTTAAATTGACCTGAAATATATCACCAACAGGAAACTTATATTAATGCTCTCTGATTGGTATCTTTTACATAAATAAAATTTCATGATGTTTACTTGAAATGTTTTGGAGACGTCACATGATTTTAAATGACGCAAGTTTAAACACAAAAATCACGAAATTAGGAGCCTACTATTGTTACATGATAGTATAGCTGTATACAATATGTTCCTACTTTTACACCTACAATAAGTTTAAAGGTTTATTTCTGGGACTTATACTTCTATACAAAGAATTCCCTATTTAAAAATTTACAATTTATCATTTGATAATTGAAACTTTTTAATATTTTTTAACTTCAACTATCAGCTTTTAAATGAGCTTTAAACAATCGATTTGCTTCTTATTGATGCCATGTACATACATATAATAAAAAAATGTTGCAGTGTTTTTGGATAGAAAATGCCAAAAAAATGCAACTGACAATTTTGGCCGATTTCATTATATAAATATATAATATACTTTTTGGATCATCAAAGGAGACAAAAAATTCCAATAACATGAATATATAATTATCTAAACAAGTATTTATACTTCTTCCATTAACATTTCATCCATATTGTTCCTTCTCTCATCAGTATGTGAGCAAAAATACATTATAACCCCTATATTTTATAGTATATCTCAATACAATGAAGCCTCCCCAGGCCAGGTAAAATGACAGGTATAACTACTTATCTCCTCATTCTTTCAGTACCATGGTCATTGTCTAATATAGATAATTATAGACAATTAACATGACTAGGAGGTTAAGTAATACTAACAATATTGTTATCTACTGTTAAATATTGTAGCTGGAAGGTTAAAGTTCACCAAGGTGGCTAGAAGGCTTTAGATGATAATCTAGAAGTTTCTTATGTCTGGATAAAAAGATAATGCTTGAATATCAATTGGGTCATAGTAATACACAGAAGAAAATAATGTGAATGAATGAAAATCAGATTTTATTAATGTTATCAGTGTGTATAAGATAAATTTCACATCACATAAAAAAACATTTGGAAATACTGGGTACATGTATTACATCTTGTTCAAAATTTGTTCCAAGAAACAAATATTGATAATTTTCCAGTACACAAATTTAGTATTACTTCCATGATGTATGAATGATGCAACAATTATCATAACCTATTTTTTCAATCAGACCAGGGGAACAATAAATTGATGAACAAATAGATACATGTGGAATTAGGACTCGTGCAAGGGATTTATATACTATCACACACTGCTTGTTCTCTTTTTCCAGTAGAGTTTGTTTAACTTTGGGCTAGTTTGTTCAACAATTATTCCCATGGATTCCGTTTATATTTTTCCTATACAGCCACTTTTTGACCATTTCATTTTTTTTCAATTCAGTTTGGCTTATTCCTTTCATTTCAATTGTCCATATATATGTCTCAAACATCCCTACATTTAATACACAAGTCCTGAGGTTCTTGATATTTGTATTATTCCAAGCAAAATCAATTGTCTTCATACAAATTGATAACAATATTTATAAATAATTTTGATGTAAAGTACAACACGTGTCTATAATCCTTTTTGTCATATGATAACTAACAAATTATCTCCCTTTACATAATATTCCTGGTCGTTGTATCCAATTCTGAACAAAATTATTTCACCACATACATGTTATTTTACAGAAATGTAATGTAAAAATACAGTAAAATATAATGATTGGAAAAAACAAACAAGCAAAACAATCAAATTTAGATGATGGAAACTTCTAAATTCGCTACTGAAACATTATACAAATATATTCCAATAGTTGTGAAATAACGAAATTATCATAAACACAAATAATGACCACAAAATAGTCAACAATGTCCTCCAATAGTTCAAACATGGCTGCTGTCTTCCTTCCTGGCAGAAATTTGAAAGGTCTATACTCCATATTGATCTTGGACTTATCCTTGCGTCAGCTTGCCAAGCTGGATTTGCCAACTCATATCTTGTGACCTATCTTCATCACGGTAAAAGTCAATTTATCTATTTATTTATTGTACATTTTTGTTCTCTGCATATGATGACCCAAACACATTAAATAGTGAGGTCTCAGGACATCAACATTACAATACAATAGCTTTAGTAAAATCAATTAACATTAAAACAACAGATTGTATTTCATTAAACAGCATCTGGTTATTACAAACTTATATTAACTACATGTGAATCAGAATTGTAATGTGTTATAAAAAATGTTCCTCTGATTCTCAAAATCACATGTAATTTTATTTTACACATAGAGAAAGGGTTGTCATGGTAGATTTACATTACATGTGATAAAAAGAACATTGACCTTAATTGTTTTTTCTAACGTCTGGTTCAACCAATATTGTTTCTTGCCAAAATTTTCTGTGTTCATGAAGAAAATTAAATTAAGTAGATCAGAAAAATATGCAGAAGCTTAACCCCTTTATCAATGGGCGTCACTCTTTGATCAGAATGAAAAGGGAATGTAGGAGGAAATCGGGGACCACTGTGCAGTGGCAAGCCCTGAAAATTGAGGAAATTCATGCCTATTTTTCTTATTCAATATATCTTGATAAACCCTTGGTCCCATGCAGTGAGAAAAGTATACTAAAATCTTTATACATTTCATAAACCTTTAATTGCCCTATCAGTTTTAAGTTACAAAAACATTAACTACTCCCAAAACAACATAGTATCATGTATCCCCCCAAACTAACTTACTAAAGATCTAAGTCTTTCTTTATACTGATATTTCAATCGTTTAAGCGACATTTTCCTGTCCACCATATGACATCTCCCACACAATATATGATAAGCTACATTTATCACAATAACATTAATGACACCTAAATCTTCTATTTCTTTTATATTATTGATCAACTCTTTTTTTTTTACTGTCAGTGTAAAATTATCTTTAATTTTTAAACAATTTCTGAAAAAAGGTGATAAGTAATTGAAATGACAGCCACCATTGGGACAGTTGTCCAATACACACACACATATACATTGTATCTATATAATAATATGTAATGTTCTTGATGTTTGTTTTGTTCCCGACTTAATCATGATTGTTATATGTTATTGCCCTTCATGGGCCCATGATTGGAGAAATAAAAATCTTGTATCTTGTATATACAATGTATACTATTTATACCAGGTGCGGATCCAGACATTTTGAAAAAGGGGTGCCAATGAGAAGTGAAAGGAAATTTCGGCAAGCAGAGCAAGGCACAAAAATTTTGGGGGCAGTTAATTTGGTAAAGCATCAGGATTTACATTCAAAAATACATGATTGTCCAAAAAAGGGGTTCCTACCTCAACCCCCCCCCCCAATCCGCCAATGCACACAAAAATGCTCATCTTTAAATTTTTTTTTGTTTTAAAAACATCTATACATACAAAATAAATTTTTTCTGACAAATGTTTTCTCATGTCCAGTGATCATGACGTAAAACTTTGGAGTCCAGACATGTCGATGTTGGATTAGCCAATAATTACTGATGGCATGGATTGTTGAATATGTTGATACTAAAAAAACAATATAGCTACAAAAAACAATATAGCTACAAAAAACAATATAGCTACAAGATTGTTGAATTCTTATAAGGGCAGTCTTGAACTTACAATGTCATGTATATGGTATGAGTATTTACTGATTGTAAAGCTTACTCATTACACAATAGACGAGTTTCCAACTGGTGAATTTTCCCAGGAAAGTTTTGACGTCACAATGATACATGATGCAATTTACTCCGATTTACCCTAGGTCAATCAGAGAAATTCATTCATAAATAGAAACTTGAAATTGGTCCATTACAATCAAACCTGAACTTTCCATTAAGTTTCCTTTAATTTATGCATTATAAATTGTTATCCTTGGTTCATTAGCTTTTGGTTGGAGGGTTTCTTCCTATCTATGCAGTTAATATGATGAACCTTGACTTCTTAGCTTTTTGTGAAGTCTTCTCTTGTTTTGCAATATTAAACACAGTGGACCTGGGTTACCTTATTCCAAGTTGGTTAACCTAACTGTTTATGGAATTTTTCTTTTGAAGGTTTACTTGCAGCTTTTAACAAAATGAAAATGGTAAACCTATTTTTTTTTAAATGCTCCCCATCATTTGTATAAATTGAAGATCCTGGACCTGGGTTCCTTGCAACTTTTCTACAGATTCAATCAGAAATGGTAGATCAGAGTTTCCTCAGCTTTTTGCAGTGGCAGATCCAGACTAGCCCGGGTCCCTCCTTAGGTTGCAAAATATTTAAAATTCCTAGGGTTTTTTGTTTTAAATATTGAGTTCTTGGCCCCCTTTTCCGGAAAATTATAGGTCAGGACCCCCTAGCAGAAAGTCTGGATCCGCCACTGTTCTGTAAGGTTTCTTCTTGTTTATAAAATTAAAAACACCTGTGATAGTAAACAAGGCCTATGAGTACCGATATCTAATCAATCAGCTACCACCTGACCGACCTTTAATATTCACAAATGATAATATTGTTACTTATTTGTGTATATAAATGGTCTAAAAGTTCAATTAAATTTTCATGTGCCCCCTGTCCATGGGAGTAACAACGAAAACAAAGTTCAGATCTGACGATTAAGGTCTCCACATAAAAACTTAAAAAATTCATTTGACAAGGTACAAAGGTAATTTTTTGTAAACAAATTGATCTAATGTTTGTGATCTATCTACTAGTATACATATAAATAAATATGTTGACATCAATTTCACAAATTAGATAATTTGTAAAACTATTATACTTACAAAAAAGTTCCTTGTATTGTATTCAATAAATTCATTCATTTCAATTATTATATCATTTCCAAGGTTTTTCTTTCAATAAATTCATTTTAGTTTCAAACTGAAACATTTCGAACCTCCCAAATTTTAGCTGTGTTGTGAAATTCAGTTATGAAAAATGAAATAACCTTTAAATTCCCCCCGTTTAACTTTACTTTATTTTCTTTATATATGTGCAGGAGCTATTAGTCAAAATGTTGTGAAAGGAAAATGTTTTGTTGTCAAGTGTTGAGTTGATGAATTAAACTTTTCCTGTTTGGATCTTTTTATCACCATAATATCAGGATCCTCTTTTGGAAACAAAACTTAACATTTCTATGTAAGGAAATATCTATTGACATCTGAAACAGGATTTAAATGTACTTTAAATTCATAATTAATGGTACACTAAAAGACAGAGTACATTGTACGTCGAAGCTTTCTGCTGACCAAAAAAAAAAACAACATACTGGACTGACAAGATTTGTTATTTTGTCTGTCAAAAATCCACCCCCAAAATTTGGAGATTTTGTCATTGCAGCAATTTACTGTGATCTGATAAAATGACTTACTTGGACTAACAAACTTGAATTTGTCAGTCTGATGTCTGACTTTTTAAAATCTCTGCATAGATTAAAAGGAAAAAAATCATAATGAACATTAAAAACATCTGAGGAGGGATTTTTCAATTCCTCCATAGGTACATGTATCATCCCAACACCATCCCCCCAAAAAATCTCTTGATGACTGCATCTTGTCACATGTCACACATCTCGATAACCATCAATACATGTAATTTCAGGAGGCTTAGAACATGTAGAATAGTAAAACTTCAGAATTGGTTGAAATAAAAATTTCTGTTTTTGTTAGAATTGGTTGATCTAGAGGGGGTTGGGGTTCCTTGGAAAATCTTAAATTTCATACAGAATTTGGTTGAAAATATTGCTGGGAACCAACTTTTTCCACCATCCAAGACTGAATTTGATTTTTACATGTAAATAATATTGTTTTTAGATGTATGCCTCATTTTAAACACTAATGATTATATAATTACCCAGCTGGGACAGTTATAATATTCATATTTATATTTTTTAATGATAATATAAACTTTCTGTGAACTATCATGACTATTGCATATGATTTATACACCACTGTGTTTTTTTCTTAAAGTTCACTGACCCAACATACACAAATACAGTTTGAAGTTGGGACACTCAGAATGGAAATCTTATATCACTAATTTTATCAAACTTTATACAATTTTTTATTTAACTAAATAACAAAAATATGATTTTTATCAAGTAATTATATAACAGTCGGACAATGACAATTATGTTTCATCCATTAGTTATGACTTAAGACAAAGGAATGGCATGAGGAAAATACCACTCATTTGTAATACAAACATTCTCTTTGTTTACTCTAAGTGCATTAGTTGATGACCCTTGCATGATACATTATACCACATTTAATGGCCACTACTACAGAAAACCTGTGATCAGCTGTTTCAATTTCCATAACAACATATTAAAACCTGCACACAATAAAATGTTTTAATTTCTGTAGGCTATCTCAGTCAAGCTGTTGTCCATATCCATGCTGCTGGAACCAGGTCTTACATTGTACATGCATGTTTTAATTTACATGGGTTATTCAAAGGTTTTTGATTACTAAAATAAACAAAATACATGAAAGAATTTACCAAAAGAAGTGTAATACGAATAAACTCAAATGGTTAAAAGGTTTTTGAGAGTCTATCTACACATGCATGTACTTCATTTACATCAAATTTTTAAATACACTAACATTTTCCTCTTCAGAAAACATTGGCGGATCCAGAGGGGGGTCTAGGGGTTGGAACCCCCCTTTTTTTCAGGACAATCATGTATTTTTTAATGAATATCCTGATATTTTATTAAGAAATACCCCAAAAAAATTTCGTGCCTCGCTCCGCTCGGCGAAATCTCCTTTCCTTTCCAATCAAAAACCCCCTTTTCGAATTGCCTGGATCCACGCCTGGAAAATACTAAAAAAAACAAAAAAACTCTAAGGTCAAGTGAAGTATGGGATAATAGGGTTAATAACCTAAGTCCTTAGATTAATGCATACAGTGTATATGACTGTGTACCTTATTTTATTTTGACATTATTTGTTGCTACACTAATGCAGCAATAAAAACAAGGTGAATCCAGTATACCCCTCTCTATATGAGTGGGAGGTATATGCTACCAAGAGTCCCGGCCCAGAGTCTTTTGAACAAAAAAGATTTTTTCTTCTTGTTTAAAGCGGAATTGAGGTCAAAACCAGAGAATGGGGTCAATAACCAAGTTTTTTTGTACAGACATGAAATAAAGTCTGTGAAGGTATATTACTCATAATGTATACTAATAAACTTTAACTATACCTTCTTCATAAATCCTCCAACTACATGTCAACCCATCAACATAAATTACATTATTGTTCAATAAAAAAGCATTGTTTTCCACATTATTAATTTATACATCCTTAAAACATGTGTTTATATGCTTAGAATATTGTACAACATATGCATAAAAGTTTCATGTCTCTAAAAATTTGTGTGTCATGCATGGAGGGAATATCATGGTTTCAAGTAGGTACAGTCTGTGATATTCCCACACTACTGTGTATGCTATAAACATACATGTGTACATCTGGGAAGTACTAATAACATGATGTAACCACCTGTCAAAGTTTCACCTCATATTGCCCTATAAAACATAACAACTACCTTGGTCTGAAATAAATAGTTTAAGGTCATTCCTATATCTTTTCAACTATTTGTGATTTGTTGAAAAATTTATTTCTAGTACCACAGATTATCCATGGAATACCAAGGGCATACAATTTTGATGTTCTATAAAGAAATAAATAAACTTCCTATGTCTATTATTAGATAAAAAATAATGGTGATTATACATGTATGGTTATTAGTCTTAAAAAAAAGGAATAAATATACTTCCTGTGTCTATAATTAGATAAAAATATTCCTAAAATTGTATTTGTCATTGTCTTACGAATTTCTGGTCTTTTGTGCAAGCTAAAGACAAGGAAGTTCGAAATGCCATTTTTCATGGAAACTTCAATAAAAAATCCAAATCTTACAAAAAATTAACATGGTTTCAATTTCTCAAACTAAAATAAAATCTTAATATGAGTGTGAAAGTTAACATTGTAACAAAATTTGTAATATTTAAAATTACAAACATATACTTTGATTTCATATCATTACATTGTCATGTTTTCTCAAGGAATAAAATCCACCATCCGTGACTGTCAAATGATGGGCGTGTTACTACAGATTTTAAAACCATATGGAATATCACGTTTTATTTCCACTGACATTCAAAATGCCTCTAAACATTGTATTAATAAATGCTTAAAATGGTAAAAAAAAACGATAATTTTACATAATTTTTTTTTAAATGATAAACACATTATTGTTTCTTTTTAGCTTTCCATATGGATAAAAACAACATCTTACCATTGAAGAGGGGGAGTGAAAAGCGTCGTTGTCCAATATGTCACACATGTTCTGGTCCATATCTCCTAGTTTTTGATCACTTTCGTAAAGCAAGTCCATGGTCGGGAGTCCCGGGAGGTGTCCTAGAATACCTCGAGGGATGGGTCGTTTTCCGTGGGTCAGTGGTCTGTAAAATGTGTACTCGCCTCTTCTTTCGCCAGAGCTGTCTGAAATTAACTAACCGAACCACAAACCACGTGAATCATTCCACCAATAAAATTAGTTTAGCATTATATTTAAACAGAAAAATACATCAAGCTGTCACGAATGTTTAAAATCCATACATTGAAAAAATACGGTGTACATTTGTGTAGATAAATGTATATCGATTTTCTTGTCTGTG
>MJUU01028775.1:107238-118390 GCA_002080025.1 Modiolus philippinarum
TTTAAATAAAAGGTGCATTAGCAAATTCGTCTTGCCCGACCCGGACGGGCCCACGGCGAGTAACCGGAAGTAATCACTCGGCATATTTTTTACTCCTTGTATTGTTTTAAAATTATTCGTATTAGACTTTTCTGAAAAATATACGGGAATCGTTGTCATTTTTTATAACCCGAATATTTATTAGATAAAAAATTATGAGTGTATTTCAGGTAGGAGGGTGCATAACCGTTGTGGTAAGTAATAATGTTTGACTTTTATAATAAAAAATCAGTTAAAAAAAATGCTTGCATATGATTTGACCAATCTAAAAAAAATAAAAACAAAGGTGTATGGTTTTTACGAAATACTTGATATTCAAGGGGAAATCGTATATTTATATTATCCTTTTAACAATATATTTGTTATAGAGAGAGTAACTGGTGACGACCTGTCAGACTTACTAGAAATGTATAGGAATCAAAAGTGTAGAACCAGAGATACACGTCAGTGTTATGTATAACTCGTGTCATGCAAGCAACGTAAAAAATGTGAGTGAACTAAGAATCTAGCCCGTTTTACCCGTCTCAACTGTAGTGAATAACAATTGCTTATTTTCGTTAGTCCCGTAGATAGTAGTTAACTATGACAAAAAGCCGTAGGTTTTCAAAAAACGTTTTTTGAAAACCTACGGCTTTTTGCCATAGTTAACTACTTATAATTTACGAAAGGATATGGAGTAAATGAACATGAGACCATAACACATATATTAACTCCAACTGCAATAATTTCATTGAGCTGTATGGCTATTTCGGAAATTAATTCCTCATCAGCAGCACTAGAACCCAAACAAAGGAAATCCATAAAAACATTCGGAGCCTAGGTGGCCGATTGATTAAGGTAGTTCTACTACCTATACAACCACTGTAGTCTATCACCACTGCGATGTGAGTTCGCACCCCACTTTGAAAAGGGTACACTCGACTAACAATCGTAAGTGATAAAGAATGTCAGTTACCTGCCCAAGGTAGGCACACTGGCTTCCTCCACAACTAAAACTGACCGTCATGAAATAGCTGAAATACTGCTGAAAGTGAAGTTAAACCCCATATTAATCAATCAATCAATCATAAAAAATTCTACAACTAAATCTCAAAATGACTACATCAATGCCATTTATTAGTATATGTAAATTATTTATTATGCGAATTTTATTTAATGGTGAATGAAAGGATATGGAGTAAATGTACATGAGACAGCGTCTGTACAAATGCATAGTGAAAGAAGCAAAGGAACAACGCTTTTATTGTTGTTCTTCATCTTGAAGTCACCATGAGACCTTCAACAATGAGCTATGCTCATACCTCATAGTAAGTTCAAGACGGCCCCTTGCACCGGTTTGAATGGAGGTCTTTGCTAATTGTTGAACAACGCTACATGTACATACATGTCTTTCCTAGTCATGGATGCGGGATTGTCAACAAACATTAATTAAACTGGCAAAGTGTTCTTACAATCACTGTCATCCGCTGCCCGACAAAGGCACTAGTGTCTTCAGCCAGTAGACTATTACAACATATAGACACACACAGGACACTCATTAAGTCGATTGTAAGAAAACTTGGCATTTTAAAATAGTGAGATGTGGGCACTTTAAACAGGTGGTCAGAATTACATTTCGAAATACCAAAATTTGAAAATATGATGGTTTATCCATATGAGAAATTCTCTCACGAACAAGTACACCATAGCTGAAATATATAGAGAGCATACATCTCTAGCACGGGGAATCTTTTACGGACTCCACACTGCAGAAGAGACATTAAAGCTTCATTAAAGAAGAAATACCACCCCCTCCTGCATGTTACCTGTAGTATTACATGTAAAATTTTTATTGGTCTTTGCCATGTAGCATGTAAATATATGGATAAAATTGACATTACTGGCCTGCTGCTGAGATATTTTTACTTTAGAATCTCAAAAAATCCCTTTTTGTCATGGATACCAGTATCAATATCGTTTACATTTCACTTCAAAAGATTAATCACGATTATAACAAGTACTTAATTAGTTTTTATTTACCTTTTAACTGGAAATTCCTATTTTGCAAACTTACTTTTCACATTAGAAAGTTATTTTTTGTATTTTTTGTAACAATTTAGAGATTATTTCTTAAATATCACAATATAGATGATATGTTCACTAAAGAGTTTTGAATAATCATTTTTATCTTATCTGAGACATTTGTGTTTGCTTTTTAAAAAATAACGAACATTTGAAAAAACTGAAAAAATCCGAAAATATCAATTTTGCATCCATTTTAAAAAATGAATTGCCGACACGATAGTTTTATTTGTACTTATGTAGGTATATTTGTGTTGTTAATGGTTAACGAAAGTCACATTTCATACATGTACTACTAACAAATCTGTAACTTTTGATGCGAAATAGAATCTGATAAGTAGTGCTTTTATTCGAAATTTAGCATTTTGTTTATCTGTAATTTTTTTAAAGCATATCAAAAAGTGTTCTACGCATAGCTCAGGCATACTGTAACGATATAACATAACTATTTTAAAGTTATATATAAATATCTACATATCGACGACAAATCAGAGGAAATTTTATAAAACTGAAAATTCTTATTTTGTTCACGTTTTCTAGTAAAATGGTAAAAAGAGAGTCCAAAATAAAAAAGGAAAATCTTACCATTCCGTTTTATCGGTATGATTTTGGAATTTTCCGCTTTTTTCATATTTCTGTGTATTTATGCATTATTTGTAAATTTTCGTAGGCATTTTTGATGCTTTATCTCGTCAGAGAATAAATTTTATTCCCTGATAGATTCATTTTTCTGAAGAAACTGTAGTCCATATTCTGATCAAATGTGGCATCTTTTAGTATTCTGGCTTCGAGGTATTTAGAGAGTGATCACTTAACCTTTTCTGTATCGTATCCAAATTTACCACCAGGAAATAGTTTTTGACGTGCCAATATCTTAGTAATATCATCTGTTAGTGAAAAGACATCAGATTTTCTTTCCCCATGTACTAAGGAGACTATTTCATTATAACTATAATGGTGTTGTATGCAGGTGTAAATAGGAAGTCCTTGTCTTCTTGAAACTTGCCAACGAATTCTTCACTCCTGACTACTCTTCATCCATTTCCGTTTCATCCACTGTTATGTTTATTGGTAGATCATTTGTTCTGAAAAAAAAAATATATTACTGTAATTCTAGTCACTCCATGAAGCGAAGAGCCTATAATCTTACCAAAGAGATGGATTATCATAAGAGGCAAGATGTTGCCCATCTTGCTGCACTAGAGTGTCTTTGTATTAAAGCGATTGTGTAAATATTAGATGGGACATGCTATAATTTATCAATACCTTGATATTCCAGTTTCCTTTTTAGTTTCATGTGAACAAGTCAAGAGTTGTTGGTAGTTTTTGTAAAAAAGAACATGTTTGGGTGCTGTCTACTGGCATGCTAGTATTCACCACTGATCCATGAACAGTTTTCTGATAGCCTCTAGGTAGAGCTTAAATTTTCATAAAAAGTAGTCTCTGAGATATACGTTTTGCCTCAAAATTAGATACTGCATACACTTTTTGCAATGAATCGATAGAATTTTTTTTACAAATATAATTGTATTACTTTATGTAATTTCAGTTCTTCACGTTCTTCACATTTTCTATTATCAACATTTTCTGTTCCTTGTCATTTCTCTCCTGTTGTTGATCGTCAACCTTGTGTTGTTCTCCGACACCCTTCCATTGTTGTCCATAATCAATATGTTGACTGTTAATACTAGTATCCTCCTGTTTGTTGTTGATATCTTTGTGTTGTTGAACAGCAACCATCTGTTGTCTACTGACATTCTTTTGTTGTCGGCAATAGACCATATCCGACCTATGGTATCAGGATTTACCACTACTTTTAAAGACGTCACAGTATAGAAAACGTCACATCATAGAGCATAAAGTGTCATGAATTTGGTCACACTGGGCGGACACTTTTGTGACGTATACATACGTAGGGCAGACAAACAACAACTGGTGAATCTGAATACCAGAATTCGGATATGGTCTATTATCCTTCTGTTGTCGATCATCATCTTTCTGTTGTCCACCAACAACCAACTGTTGTCTACTGATATTTTTTTGTTGTCGATCGTCGCTACTCTTTGGTTGACAGTCTTCGTTTTGCTGTATTCTATCATCCCTAGATTCTGGACCATCATCCTTCCGCTGTCTTCTTATATTCTTTTGTTGTCGATCACAACTCTCATGTTGTCTGATTATATTTGTTTTGTTGACCATTATCCTTCTGTTTGTCACTATACACTTTCTGTTGTCTATCAACATCTATCTGTTGTCTACCAATATTTCTGTGTTGTTGGACATCATCTTTCTGTTGTTGACCATCATCTTTCTCTTGATGACCATCATCTTTCTGTTGCTGATTATCATCCTTCTGTTGTCGCCCATCACCCCACTGTTGGGTTTTGACATCTTTCTGTTTATGATCATCAGTTTCTTTGGTCACCCATCACACTTCTGTCGTGTACTAACATCTTTGTTTGTTGATTAAATCTTTCTCTTGTTGACTATCATCTTTCTGCTGTTGTTCATTGTTTTTCTGTTGCCCATCACCCTTCTCTTGTCTCCTGTCATCTTTCTGTTGTTGACCATCATCCATCTGATCTCTCACCATACTTTTGTTGTCTACTGACATCTTTTTGTTGTCTACCATCATTTTCCTCTTGTTGTCCATTGACCTTCCGCTGACTACTGAAATCAACCATCTGTTTTCTACTGACATCTTTCTTTTGTTGTCCAACATCTTTCTTTTGTTTTCCATCATACTTCTTCTGTCGAAAATTATACTTCTGTTGTCTGCAGTCATATTTCTGTTGTTGACTATCACCCCTCTGTTGTTGCGTCATCCTTCTGTTGTCTACTGACATCTTTCTGCTGTCTATCATCATTTTCCTCTTGTTTCCCATTGAGAAACGACATTTCCACACTAGAGATAGTTCAAATTTTTAAACACTAGGCTTGCCGAGTGTTTTAAATATTTAAGAATTTAACTATCGAGAGTGAAGAAATGTCGTTTCTCTAATGAGAGGTCAAGGATAAACCGGTTTTGACCCGTTAGATAAATTTCATATTCAACGTATGTTGAATAAAGCCCCGTGCTATTTCCATTTCCCGCCAAATCTATTCGGAATACAATTCTCGGTGTTTATCTTTACCTTTAGAGAAAAAGATTACACCACTTTTCCCGATTATTACCATTACATTTTATCCACTCTCGATAGTTAAATTTAAATATTTTAAAATGCTCGGCAAGCCTCGCAATCAAAAATTTAAAATCTAACTATCTCTAGTGTATAGAATATGGTAATGAACGGGATCTTGTGGTGTAATCTATATTTGTCTAATTTCTGCCCTGTTTTCACGTTTCCTGAACAGTTGTGGAAATATAGTATCTAGCCCAAGGGAAAAGGCGAGATAGGCTGATCTCAAAACCGAAGGCTAAGATATCATGTTCATCCCGAGGCTTGTCGAGGGGTGAACAAAAGATATCTTAGCCTGAGGGTTTGAGATCAGCCTATCTCGCCTTTTCAAGAGGGTTTGATACTTTTTCTCGCTTTAACGCTCTAAAATTACTCACAAAACCATGATCAGTGTTGACTTTCACAGAGAAATATCAAAAACGTTCCCGCAAAAAATATGACGTCACAATTGGTAAACGTTTACTGAAGCTGGATAGTAACTTCGTTTTCAACAATTGGCGCACAATTTTTAATCTCTGTTTATACAATTAATGGCATATTTTGTAGTTCATAATGAATTTCTGATTCAATGGTACATTTTTTATTATTCAGATAAATAGTAAGATTTATTAAATCAGACAACAAATAAAACTGGATAAATCGCAGAAAAATTCGAAGCGATGGTAGACATCTTGAAATTTTCGCACGTACTTACGATTGAAGTGAGACAGCCCCCCGCAAAGGGGTAAGATAGAAATTTCTCGCCTATAGGATCGAGATATCTCGTGATTTTGGGGGCGTGAGATATTTCTATCTTACTCCTTTGCGGGGGGGGGGAGACTGTCTCACTTCAATCGTAAGCACGTGCAAAAATTCCAAGATGTCTGCCATCGCTTCGAATTTTATTGCGACTTTTCCAGTATTATTTGTTGTCTGATTTAATAAATTTTACTGTTAATATAAAGAATATAAAGAATGAAAATGTACCTTTGGACTAGCAATTTATCATGAACATCGAGATTTGCGATTTATATTTAAACGGAGATTTAAAATTGCGCGCCAATTGTTGAAAACGAAGTTAGTATCCAGCTACAGTAAACGTATACCAATTGTGACGTCATATTTTTCCCGGGAACGTTTTCGATATTTCTTTGTGAAAGTCAAACATGGTCATGGTTTTGCGAGTAATTTTAGAACGTTAAGGCGAGAAAAAGTATCAAACCCTCTTGAAAAGGCAAGATAGGCTGATCTCAAACCCTCAGGCTAAGATATCTTTTGTCCATCCCTCGGCAAGCCTCGGGATGGACATGATATCTTAGCCTGCAGGTTTGAGATCAGCCTATCTCACCTTTTCCCTTGGGCTAGATACTATATATCTCACACCCCAAAAATCACGAGATATCTCGATCCCCTAGGCGAGAAATACGTTTCTCCTCTCTAGAGAGGATGTTGTTCTCGGCAAGTGATTGGATGAAATTCAATTATGACGTCAAATGGTCTTGCCGTTTTCTGACTCTACAATTGTGGCGTCATGAAAAAAGGCGATCATGCCTGATGACGTCACGCTCAAAGAACACATTTATTTCGGATCATCAAAAAAGGGGGTGATGATTTTGTCCAAAATCTCCTTGAAATCATTAGAGAAATAATCAATTGTAAAGTCGGAAAACGGCAAACATATTTGACGTCATAATTTAATTTCATCCAATCACTTGTCAAGAACAACATTCTCTCTAGAGAGGAGAACAGTATTTCTCCAACTGTTCACAAAACGTGAAAACATGACAGAAATTAGAGAAATCTCATAGTCAACTTAGTTCTCGTTGTAGAAACTATCCGCCCTCCGTTGTCGGAAATTGTCCTTGTAGCCTTTGTGTGTCTTGTCTTTTTTCTAGTTAGTTTACTTTATGTCTATAGGAGTCTAGGATGATGTTTATTTCGCTGAACTTGATTGCTCTTTATTCAGGGGCCGACTCCGACCTACCATTTGGTGTGGGGTTTCTCACCGTTCATTGAAGATCTTATGGTGGCTTTGAGTTGTTCTTACTCCCCTTTGGGTCGTTGTCTCTTTGACACATTCCCCGTTTCCCTTCTTTTTTCTATTATAGACCATTTCACGATACCTGCGGTCCCGAATTTTGCATATACGCTCATATGCCTTTGAATGTGTAAAATGCAACGTCATAGTATACAAGACGTCTTGATAAATTGTCCTACGACACCGTGTTTGCAAGAACTGTTTTTATTTTCCACCCAAAATCACAGGACCGCAATTATCGTGAATGGGTCTATTGTCCCAGATCATCCTTCTGTTAATGATGATCATTCGCTTGTTGTGAACCATCACAGTTCTGTTGTCTTCTGATACTGAAGACTACCATCATTTTTTTAAAGGTTATCTGTTATCTGTTATCTTCACCTTCAATATTGGAGATCGTGAAATGTCCACTCGCGAGGATAATTAATAAAATGTCTATACACTTTTAAAATAACAACCGTTCGTGCGCATGCATTAAAACAACACTTCCACCATATGTACAATATGTGCATATATTCAAAGTTACATCCATTCTACCAGTTCAACAACTTTAGTGAAAATGTCAAATATATACAACTGTAGTTTATGCTTCAAATGTTAAAGAAAATATTATCAACCTGTAGCGAAGTTTTCACTATGTTAATTGTTGAAGGGAAGATAACAGGAAACACTTACAATGGCCGAACGTAATGTTTGGCCATTGTAAGTGTTTCCTGTCATGTCACAATCAACCAGGGAACTGCACAAGAAAAACAATAAAATGACAAAAGACGAACATAGATAACGATAGGAACTCGGGATAGCCGGACTTGGTACCGGCACTGGCAACAGCCAGTGGTAGGGTTAAACCGGTTTATGGGTACCCAAACCTCCCCTTTCTCTATCCCGTTAATTATTGTGCACTATTTTAAAGTAATTCGGGTTGATTAGGGGGTACCATGCCAGTCTTTGTTCTCATAGTTGTAAGCATCTTGTATCGTAGACTGTGCAGATTTAATACATATTTCCTGCAATAAAATTCTTTCTGAGATATTGCTTGTGTTGTTAGTTTTAACCGGATTTAAGAGGGTAGAGCAGTCCAGTATAACTTGAATCTTTTCCTCATTCGATTTATCTTTTAAGTCTGAATTTGTTATCCTATAATATTTGTCATATAGATCAGTAATGATTGATGTTCTTGCATTTTCTAGCAGTGGACATTTAAGTATAAAGTGGGCAATGTCTTCGTTGTCAGCTCCACATAGTGGACAAGTTGGATCTAAATTGCTAGTTTGAAATTTGGCTCTATTGCTTTGCAGTATGTATGTTCAACTAGCGATTTTGATCTTTACTGGTATTCGTATTGCATCAGTTGTTGAGGTTGTTTGTAAATGTATCAATGGATGCTGCTTTCCTTGACTGAAGGACTGACCATTTAGATACTGTAAGTTTACATAGTATTTTGATAGATCAGTTATATATTTCTTCCAGTAGGCATAGACTTTGGTGTATACAGTTCGTTTCCATTGCTATTTAGTATATGCATGGCATTTCAAGTAAGCTGTAAATATCATTTAGGTCGTATCTCCGTATGATTTTCTTTATTTCATTGAACCAAGTTTTACTGTCACTATTTTTTATGTTATACATAAAAATTAGCATTTTGATGTTAAGTTGTCCTTCTATTAGTATTATATCCGACAGTATATATGGTAAGATATCAGGAGCATTCTGAGGTAGTGATTGTAGCTGTTTGAGCTGTCTAAGTTCTCTTTGTCTGGGATTATGACTTCAATTCCCTACCTTAATGATGGAATTACATATATTTTCATTATATGTATACAAGTGCTTGGGTCTAATCCATTTCGTCCATAAAATCCAGTTGACATTTAGCTATATGCAGTCCTTCTTGCTTTCTTAACATTTTCCTCTACGGTGTTTTCAAATGTCTTGTTATTTGATGTTGCCCTTTGGAGTCCTAGATGGGTAGCAGAATCAATACTTTTTTATTTCGTCCTCATCCATACATAATTTCGGAGCCAACGAGTTTTCCTTAGAGTTTTCCATGTTGATAACTACACTTTTCTGTGGTTGTAAGATGTAATGCTTTTTCTGACTGTAATCCACAGCCATATTTAGAAGGATTTGTGATGCTGCGAAATCGGTGCAGTTAGAGGTAACGTCATCTGCACAAGCGGGAGTGTTACATGGTATGTAACCAATTTTAATCCCATGACTTGAGTCTTTTAGTTGCTGTAATAATGGATCTCATAGACTTTATATAAATCAGCACTTAAGATCCTCCTTGTCTGACTCTGTTATACCATAAATGTCTCTGATACAGCCCCGTTAAATTTTACACATTATGAAGCATTCTGATGGAGATCATTGATAATAGACCAGTGTTTATCTTGTATTCCAGTGTGGTAGAGTTTTCTCATGAGGTTCTGATGTACAACAACATCAAACGCCGCTTCCGTATCCAATAAAACAATTATGGCTGATTCTTTGTTGTTCATGGATTCTCTTTTTGCCTCTTCTAAAATGAAGGCATCTTTAAAATAGGGGTGCATTTCTTGTAAAGCCTCTCTGGAGGTTGCATTGCATGTTTTTGTTATTGGTTGTATTCTTGATTTGAGAATGATCTCTATGATCTTGCAGAGCATCAGAATTACCGTTACACCTCTGTAATTTTTAACATCAGTTGTAGTTCCTTTGTTTTTGAATATTGGTGACAATAGGCCTACTTTTAGACTATTTGGAATATGGCCTTTGTGGAATATAGCTTCTATTATTCTTGTGATGAAGTCTAGAAGAACATCAAATGCGTAGATGTAGTTTTCTACCGTAAGTTTAAAGATATCTGGAACTTTACCTAGCTTTAGTTCTTGGATAGCTTTATAGATCTCTCCTCTGGTTGGCACTGGGATCTCAGTATTCTGTGTTATTTCTGTAGTTATGTCTATTTCTTGTTCACTTTCACTTGAATATGAGTAGTCAAAGTTTTCATTATGTGATGATATTGCCAAATTTGCAAAATGTGTTTTAAATCCTTCCATTATTTTGAGCTCACCGCTAACAGTTTTGTCTCCAATATTTAGATCTTGAATGCAGTGTCTCATGTTTTTTCGTTGCCTATTTAGTAGCAAATGGAAAGTTTATTGTCTATTCCTGGTATTCATTATTTTCTCCTTTATTCCCTGTTCTTTCAATGCCAGTTCTGTTCTATAAACTTTCCTAAAGTGTTTTTTTTACATATTATATTATTGATTTTTTGTAGGATGTCCATCATTTGGTTTGTCTGCTTCATACCATTTTATATTTGCTTCTTTCATGTCTTTATAAGCTAGAGTAATGTTTAGGTTCCATATTTGTAAATGACCTTTCTTCTTTTTTGTAGTTTTACAATTTGTTGAGCAGGAAGTAGCTGCTGAACTAAGTAGTTTATTAACTGTCTCAATAGCCTTTTCAACATTATAGTTTGTATTCAGGTTTTCTGTTTCGTTTTCAAGATTACTACTTTCCACAAGTTGTACAACTGTATCTTTTTATTTTTCTTTATCTATCTTGCTCCAATTTATATTGAAGATTTGTTAGCCAGTCAAGTTGTGTCTCAGCGCAGGAGATGGAAATTGGATAGTGGTCTGAGGCATTAGCTACTAATTTTCTGACAATTTCGTTTTTTGAGAAGATCTATTGGAGCTATTTGCATAGAAGTAGTCAATTTCACTGCACTCTTCACCTTTTTGGTTGACTATGTTTTCCCTAGTGTATCATATTTGAGATTAAATCTTGTATACTGACAGTGGCGGATTTAGGGGGGCAGGTGGGCCCGGCCCCCCCCCCCCTTTAGGTCGGAAAATATTTAAAATTCCTA
>MJUU01028775.1:133382-153649 GCA_002080025.1 Modiolus philippinarum
AACATCTGACAAGCATGTTTTATGTAATAACAAATAACATCTGACAAACATGTTTTATGTAATAACAAATAACATCTGACAAACATGTTTTATGAAAAGATTTGATACCGGTATTCTTTCTCATTTAATATATTAATAGTGAACAGAAATTCATTCAAATCTTAGGAAATATGATGAATACAGCTTTACATTTCTTTATATAAAATGCAGACACCTGCTTTTTCCTGCATCTGACCGCTCTGATGGGTAAATAGTTTATCAGCTGTGCTGTCGTATTTCCCAAATTATTGATAGTAATTAAGTTACAATTGCTTAATTGGACAGTCTGGCCTACATTTATGGCACATACAATAAAGTTCGACGTCGTCATCTTTGCCTAAAAATTCACGTTATCATGGCTTATTTTTTGCACCAACTTTGTTGTGTTGTTAGAGTCCCTAAAATAGCAAAAACTTCACTGTCAGATCCCAGCAAAGTGAAATGTAAACACTGTAGACGTCATATTCCTAAACATAGCAGACAAATCGTGACAACTTTGTTTTATTTAATCCATATTTTGTGAAATATGGTATCAGTGAAAAAAAAGAATGTCTGCCATTTATGCAGAATAAATAAGAATTTCCGGTATTTACAAGAAGTCTAGTCATTTTGACAGAACCAATGAATTTTCCAACAGACATTATCAGGGGTTTCCGAAAAAAAGAGTGATCAGCGATGACGTTGCAGTGCAAGTGGTAGGGATGAAATTATTACCGGGATATCATAAAAAAGGGAGTATATATTTAAGCTTATTACATTGGCTTTCTTAAAGATTATTGTTTTGTAAAATTTGTGGTGTTGGTTAAATAAGTTATGGAAGCTTGTAACATGGGCTTCTAAACTAACATGTACAAGACAGAAAGAGACATACCACATCTATAAAATCTCAGAAAAAAATCACTATGATAGTCTATCAAAAAAACCATGATATATGAAAAAGAAATGTCAAGGGGACAACATCCCATCTCCAGGTTAAAATGAACCCAAAAAATTACTTCTTCTTACCAAATTGACAACTATAAACAGTGTTTGGCGAAAAGGTGTTTATTATGCTTTAAATGACATACACATAAATCATTGTGAAGATATTATAATAAGCTTTACACCTGAACCCAATTAGGGAAAAAACAGCATATATACAATATATTTATATATAATAAGCAAAAACTAATACTGAGAAGAAAAAAAATCAAATGAAACGGAGAGGTCTTTCATGCCCTCCTGAACTTGCCACGTGTAACAACTCTGACATAAGTGGGTACAAGGGGAATAACTACTACATGTATACTATCAGCTATCAATTAGGTACAATGAGAGTTATCTCCCATTGTACACAATTGACAACTAACAGTGTTTGGCGAAAAGGTGTTTATTATGCTTTAAATGATATACACATAAATCATTGTGAAGATATTATAATAAGCATTACACCTGAACCTAAAACAAAGTCACCAAACACAGGAAAAAAAAAATAAAAACAACAACAATTTAAGCGTGTTATTTACAATTTAGAGAATACACAATATTTACTGGATCAAAGAATTCATAGCTGAAGTAACTTTATACATATCTACACTTGCTTGCTTAATATAAGTCTGAAAGCACTCAGAACGCCAATCACCATGGTATTTCAATAACAACTCTGAAACGCCAGCTTTGGTGGCCAATGTAGCACCACCGTGTCTCAAAGAGTGAAAAGAATAAAGGGATGGATCTAATCCAACGAGAACTAACATTTCATTGAATCTCTACAACAAGGTAGATCTAGACAAGGGAACAAGCTTATTATTAACAGGAACTGCAAATACTGGGTCATTTTGACCACCAGGAATCAAGGTAGTAAGATGTGAGAAAGCCCTTAAAGGGCACAATAAAGGTTCATTAGACTTACATAAGGACTCCTGATGTAAATAACTATGATGTTGTCAAGTTTTTGACCACTTCAAAAGTAACAAAATGCCTTTCTCTGTTACTATAACAGACCCCTGATTAATTGTTCCTCTGAATTAAAGGTACTGACAGTTCTGCTTATCAAGTTTGAAGCTCTGAGCATGCCAAAAAAGGCGAACGTCAAAAAACACCATAAGCACGCATCAATAAAGTCGTAAATATCTAACAATTTAATGATATCAATTAAATGTTTTGGTAATAAGGGTAGCTCAGACACTGGTACATGAGTGTTCTTATGATTTAAACCTCTTAGTGTTAATTTCAAATCTGTAGATGAGAAAGCATCAATAGAAAAATCCCACAGTAAACTCCAGGTCTTGATACCAGAAAGATAATTTTTAACAGATGAAAAACTGCGTAAACTCTTAGATAAAAAATCAAATGAAACGGAGAGGTCTTCCATGCCCTCCTGAACTTGCCATGTGTAACAACTCTGACGTAAGTGGGTACAAGGGGAATAACTACAATACTATCAGCTATCAATTAGGTACAATGAGAGTTATCTCCCATTGTGCACGTTTTAAATGTAATTGACTGACTTGGTCTCCCTGCAAGTCAGAGAATTATGGCGGGTTTCCCAGATGATTAACATATTTATTTGCAATTCTTCAATGAACATACTAATATTCCTCTAGTAACACCTATAGAACTCCTTCTAAACTCCTGTCTTTTGTCTTCTCGTCAAGCAATCAGGTTTCTATAGAATTCTAATGTTTACCAATTTGTACTGCCTGAAGGGGTTTACCTTGACACTCCAGTGATGACAAATTGGTATACAATAGAATTCTATAGGAGCTTGATTCTTATGTTATAAAATATGTTAATTATCTTGGAAATCTGCCATAAATTTCCCAATAATCAATGTCTTAAGTGTCATACATCCTATTTCATTACAACATAATGAAATATTTCAATATTTTCAGGCCATTAAAAAGATGAAAGAACAACATGCAGTTGAAAAAGACAAGAAAACTCCTGGTGTCATTAATGAAGGAGAAATAAATGTGGAATTCATGGAACTAAACTTGGCTTCACTCAAATCAACAAAAGATTTTATTGAAAAATTCAAATCTTCGGGCAAAAAGCTACATACACTTATTTGTAATGCAGGGATTGCTATGCATGAACAAGGTAAGTGAGGGAGAGAGAGTTAATTATGAATGTAATGAATTATCTCCCTTAATATGAAATATATACATTTTTGATGACATGTGCTGCCCACCATGACCAATGCCCTTTCACTTAGGTGTCAACACAATATTCATACACTTCCTTCAAATATGACACTTGTTCCCATAATTATATGCTATTAGCTTTCATTTAAGCCTTTTTATGATGTTCTCACCATTAAAATATACTATTTATGATTTTTTAAAATTTTTGTTCTTAAGGAACTTTTTGACTGACGGGCCAATTGAACCAGAAGTGGTTAGTGAGACTTTAAGATTTCAACTATTATTGAAAATGGGGGTTTTTCCCTTTTAATTGAAAGTGCACACCTTTACAAGTAAAATGATACCCAATATGTACTAATTCAATAACCGGTTAAGATTTCCTGGCATTTCCAAATACGGCATGTCGTGAGCAAATTTAGAGTAGTTTGACATCACATATGCAGCCCACAGTCATTGTGTATGAAAAGGAAGTTTTTGCAATAAACTTTACAAAATGAGTAATAAATATTCGTCAAAATGGTATAATGTAGGCTTCACGGGTGCATAGTAATAGAAATATGACTGATATTTACCTGCAAGCCTCCAGGGAAGGAAATAAATGTTATTCATGAAGCAAAAATAGGGAGGGAAAATAAATCCGTGGCATGAAATACCTGTGTGAACCTAAATTATGGCTATTTTGGAGAAAATAAAATATTTCCATTTTTTAACCATATACAAATGTATTAATTTTATGATAACAGGGCAAAATTTGACAAGCTAGTGCAATTTTAGGAAAGAGAATGAATGGGTCTTAAGGTGAATAAGGACAAAACCCATTCAAAGATATGATGATGCCAGCCTCTTAAGGTCTCAATAACCAGTTATAATGTTGTC
The DNA here is from genome assembly GCA_002080025.1 of Modiolus philippinarum. Taxonomy (NCBI): domain Eukaryota; kingdom Metazoa; phylum Mollusca; class Bivalvia; order Mytilida; family Modiolidae; genus Modiolus; species Modiolus philippinarum. The sequence goes on from MJUU01028775.1 coordinate 137,423, forward strand.
ATTCACTCCAAGGCAAAAACAGACAATTTCAAAAATTTGCACTCAACATATACGGTTAACACAAGTCTAAGGTCATATATCATTCCGAAGCATTTTATCCAAGGAATCCAAAGCTGTTGTAAAATTATGGGGTCACTGTTAAGTTTGCTCACAAAATTGCAACGAATAAAAATATGAAATATTTACATTTTTGATGATATGTGCTGCCCCACCTTGACCAATGCCCTTTCACTCGGGTTTCAACACAATATTCATACACCTTATTCCAATATGACACTTGTTCCCATGATTATATGCTATTAGCTTTCATTTAAGTTAAATTGAAAGTTTTGCCACTTCCTTGACTGCAGCAATAATCAGTATAATGTTGAACTTGTTTTTCAGCCACCTTATGATCCGGACTTTCCATATTATTTGATGTAATGCTGCTGATGAGAGGTTACTCCTTGAAACACGTGTACAGCAGAACGAAATTTACTGTTTTTATGCAACTTCGGTATTTTTTGTATTTTAAATACAAGCCTTTTTATGATGTTCTCACCATTAAAATATACTATTTATGATTTGAAACACTATATTTTCAAATTTTTGTTCTTTAGGAACTTTTTGACTGATGGGCCAATTGACCTGGAAGTCTGGAACCCCCTCTGAATCCACTACTGATTACAATATATAAGTTCATTAATATTGATTTGATTTCTGCACCAATGTCAAAGTAGAAGGATGTCAACTGACAGTTTTCATTTTAACTTTTACAAAATATGTAGTCCATATCACTGCAAAAACTTAGATTGTAATATTACTGCCTTCAATTGCTTTGTATCCAAAACCGTGGTAGAAATAATATATACTTATGGGTAACGTCATAAACAATAACCCTCGTTATGTTATTTTAAATATAATAAACTCGCCAAAGGCTCGTTTATTTAAATTGAAATTACATAACTCTAGTTGATATCCATCGATATTCAATTCTTTCTTGTTATGAAAATTATAAATCTAATGTTAAGAAAGAATGATACAAACATACGCAAAATATTTTAAGCCAGTTTTGTTTTATTACCTTTACTGAGGAAGAGATGTGATCTCTAGATTTATTTTCCAGAGGACAATCAAATTTTCTCTCCCAATAAGGGGAAATAATTCAACAATAGCATTAAATAACTACATGTAGTTACTGTTCTTTAATTTTTTCCTTATTTACATATTTTCTTAATTAAGTATAAATTATTTATTATATGATAAGTTATAATATATTAAATTATTATAAAAAAATATTTAACAATTTATTTGAGATTGAAAAATATATCTTGCTGCTTTGATTTTCAAATATTGCATATGGTTGGAAGTAAATTTGACCAATTTGAGAAAATATTTTGAGTTTTTATATATTTTGGCATAAGTCGTTAAGTACCAATTTTAACCAAACTTGAATTTCTATCACAAGGCATACTCATGTGAGTGTGTGTTATAATACAAACATTAAGAGTTTTCCTATGAAAACAAATGGAACCATGTTCATTCATAATATTCACTACCATGAAAGGGCTAAAGAGAAAAAGGTTGAATTGCATTTTTAGTAAAGTTTACTTCAATTCTAAATGTTTTGTCTTCTGATATATCTGGATTTTCCTCAATTAAAACAACATTTTTTACATCATTCAAGATAAAATTATTTCACCCCATTTTCTTAAAACTTCTTGTTTAACATACATTCTGTATCTTATCTTTTCTTTTCAAAAAACAAGAAATTGAATGTTTTCGACCTTAACGCATTTAAGAGCAACAAGTTGAACAACACCATTAACAGTTTAAAATCTGATATATTATAGAACATCTTGTGCACAAAATAAAAAGATATATACAGAAACAAACAAAGGTGGTCAAGAACTTCATTGCTAAAAGTAAACTTGTGTACTAAGATACTTAGTACATGATAGCGAAATTTTCTTGCATGTGTATGGCAGTCTTTTGAGTATCAATGCTGTATTTTTTCCATTATGTAAGTTCCAAGATTTCATTTTGACTCTTTCAGTCTGTCAAATTATATTGAGAACTTTGCAAATCTTGTGCCACCATTTTTGAGAATTACCAGGAGCAGTGTAAATAACCAAAAGAACTTAACAAAATCAAATTTGTAACTCTATATGTAATCATAATTTAACACAGTAGCAATTAAAAAACTGCAAAATTTCAAAATCCCATGGAAAAATACAGTTTCTCATATAATTTGAAATATTCCCATGGGACTTTTAATTTATCATTCCCATGCTTTTTAAATTGAAACTGTGTAAAAGTGTGCTAACATATCAACTAACTTATTTGATCTTCCCAAGTCTCATGAAATTTTTCACAACACTAACTGGTAGTTTTCGAAAATCTTTGGAATTGCAAAATTAATTTAAATTGGAACGAGTTTATAATTGAAAACACTTTTATATTTAAGTTTAATTATACCCCCGCTCCTAAGTAGGGGGTATACTGTTAGGAGCGGGGGTATACTGTTTTACCTCTGTCCGTCCGTCCGTCACACATACCTTCTTCGCATTTTTCTCAGCAACCACACATGACAACCTCTTGATATTTGGTATGGTGCTTCAGTATGGGGTCCTATACTGTGCCTCCCCTTTTTGGCCATATCGAATCACAACTTCCTGTTTACCGACTTTGTACCTTTTTACTTTCATTTTTTGCATCTTATTTTTTTCTGCAACCTTGTATTGTGTCCACACCTGTATTGTATCCACACACACACTTAATTTTGCACTTACCATATTGATTCAGGGTTCAATGAGTGGGGGTTTAACTGGCTGCCATTCGGCGACAGCTCTTGTTATTTATCACTTTTCATTATATCTTTTTTAAAGTTAAATTTGATTCCAAAATTCATGTCAAGTTTGATTGAATTTGCTATAGAAGATTAAGAATAGGTGATCAGAGTGGGATTTTCCCATTGGTCCGATTTTTTTTTAATCACATGAGCAATTTCTGTAATTTTTTTCTTCATTCAATTTGGTTTCAGATGAGATGATCAATAATGTGAAAAAAATTAGCACCTAAAGACAGATGACAGGGCCTTGCATTGACCCTTTTGATCAGCTCTTTTGGACGATTAAAGGTTAATGACCCAAAAAACAAAACACATGTCAAGTAATGGTATTTTTAGCACTCTTTTGGCAATGGGATTTTGTACGAAAAAAATAAGTAAAAAGTAAAAGGTGAACATACACTTTTTACACGTGAGTTTTATCATCTCTATAGTGTGGTAGAAAATACACTATTGACAAGTGTTTGCAACAATAATATCCAACAAAAGTTGTCATGCAAAGTCTGCTGACATGAGAAGTACTGAAGAATGGGATGGAGTAAGGCTTTGTTAGAGGGATTTCTACACATAAGTACAAAGCATAATTTTAATTTTGTTTATTTTTAACAGAATATACCGAAGATGGAAATGAACTCATGCTGCAGGTAAAAGAATTATGTTTTTAGCTAACCTGAACAAGACAGGGTGAGCTTTTGCCATCAATTTGCTTCCAGCATCCCTCTGTTCCTCTGTTGTAAACTTTTCATTCAAAGAAACCACTGGGTCACAATAGTCCTTGGGTTGTTAGATTAAAAAAATATAACTGGTGGGTCCATACCTCATCCAAGATGGCCACCAGTGGGGAATATAGTTTAAACGTTGGGCCCTATTGAGAAGACATTCAAAGATCTTCCCAGAAACCAGTCCAATTATAACAAAACTTAGTCACAAAGGTCCTTAGATGGTCCCTTCCAAAAAAGGTTTCTAGCATATCCATACCTCATCCAAGATGGCCACCAGGGGATGTAACAATTTATTAAATCCCTACTTAAATACATTCCCATGAGAACAAATATTTACTATTTGTTATCTGTAAGATAGAAATGTTACAAATATAGTATCCAAAGGAACATATTTACATTGGAAATTAATATCCATGGATAGGATATCAGTGATATTTTATCCTCACAGAATAAATCTTAAAATAATATCCACTAGGGAAACCTTTTCTTTGGGACAAAATATATGATTACAGGTGAACATAGTTTAAACATTGGACCCTATGGAACAAACATTCAAAGATCCTCTTGGGACACTTTTTGTTTGGGACAAGATATATGTTTACAGGGGAACATAGTTTAAACATTGGACCCTATGGAAGAGACATTCAAAGATCCTTTTCTCAGAAACTACCAGATCAATTATAACCAAACTTAGTCACAAAGGTCTTTAGATGGTCCCTTCCAAAAAAGGGTACCCAGCAGGTTCATACTTCATCCAATTTTGCTGCCAGCTGGAACATAGTTTGAACAGTTGACTCTATGGAAGAGACATTCAACGGTTTTTTCTCAATAACTACTTGTCCAATTATAACCAAACTTATTCACAATGGTTCTTAGATGGTCCCTTCCAAAAAGGTATCCCACAGGTCTATACCTCATTCAAGATGGCCTTACTAAGTGGGGAACATAGATTTAACATTGGACCCTATGGAAAAGACATTCAAATATCTTATCAGAAACTTCCAGTCCAATTTTATCCAAACTTAGTCACAATGGTCCTTAGATAGGCCCTTCCAAAAAAGGTACATTTGTATACGGCAGGTCCATACCTCATCCACAATGGCCGCCAGCGGAAACATAGTTTTAACAATGGCCAACAATCAAAGGCAGCCTCTTCAGGGAACATAGATTCAACTCTGGACCCTATTGTCAGCCATGGTCCAGGTGAGTGATACAGACACTTGAGAGTCTCTTGTTTTCTTTTCGAAAATACAGTGCAACCTCTGAAAACTAGCCTCTGTCGGGACCAAGGAAATCGGCCAGTTTTAAGAGGTGTGGGTTTTCAGAGATTCCTAAAACCGGTCTCTTCAATCCAAACACTAATACCGGAAGTGTAGCATATGATCTGTAAGGTCAGTGTAGGATGAAAGTTACCTATATCAGTAAATTTTCCTGCATTCTTGAAACTTTCAGTCAATATTGTCAGTCATCTGTTCAAATACAATTATTTATCAATAAAGATGGTAAGAGATATGTGACATGTTGAATAAATTTGGTCAATTTTATTGTCTGCGAAAAGAAGTTTTCAGGGTTGAAGTTTAGAAGAAAATATACGTTTTGGACCGATCTACATGGCAGGAATTCGGAATTCAAAGGGCCGGTTTTCAGTAGAAATTACAACTTATTTATATAGGTAAAAACTATATTGTTTGATTTATAAATGGTTCCAGTATTTAGAGGGGCCGGTTTTTGGGAGTTCCACTGTATAAGGGTAACTGATAAGAAGCCATACTTGATCAAGAGCAAGACCAAAGGGATATTTCGGGACTTCTCTTCATTATATGTGACATTAATTAGTAACAAGATGACTAATAGCAATAATTTACGGAGAATGTCGTTTTTCAATGGTGAAAATAAAAAAAATATATATATATTTCTTATCACTATAGAAAGTAACAATTACATACAATATTTTCAATTGTCATCTGATTTATTGAGTATTGATTTGCAAAAGTTGTATCTGAAATCTAAGCATATATAGATACTTAACATTTAGAGAGCAATTCTTGTTTTAAAAGAAGTAACCCAAGATATTAATTCTGTTCATGATTTAAATTTGCAATAGGTCTGGACTTAGTGTCCATATTCATATCTGTAATAGTTATCACACAAGAACGCGGTGTGTCTGTATAAGATCACCCCAACGGCCTGAAGCCAGAGGGGTGATCTTATGCAGACACACCAAGTACGAGTGTGATAACTAATTTGTGTCCCAGCCAATATATTAAGTGAAGGAAAACCGATATACATCCAATTTTAATACAAATTTAACCAACGCCTGACCGTTGTGATAAGGCCTTGTTTTTTAAACATTTGCAAAATTTATTTAACTTGATGTGAGAAATTTCATAATCAACTTAGTTCTCGTTCTAGAAACTTTATTTCCATACTTATGATGTCACGAAATAAATATCATATACTATAATAATGTACTTCCTTATTGTGCCCCACAACGATTCTTTATATACAATTTTTAACACAGTAATTCCAACGAGTTTGTGGTGTAACAGGTAAGGCAGAAGTCTAGTAATGGAAACGACCCTGGTTCGAATCCCAGTATGGGCAATGGTATTTTTCAAGGTTTTAGAATCTTTCTCTTGTAAAATTTTATGGATAATAAAACATAAAATTTTACTAAGTCCAAAAAACTGAGCTGTTCTCAAAGTCTGGCCCTGACAAAAAAAAGTAAAAATATCCATTGTTCTAACTGGGGTGAGATTGTTTGGGTGATCTGACTCAGATTGCTCCTGCTAGAACAAAATAGCTTGGATGTAAACACATATATTTTGCCATATATACAATTATATATGTAGTATAATTGTCATACATGTTAACCCTCCAACATTAAGAGAGAGACTCCCACAAACTCATCCATTCTCCCACTTGAGAATGTTCTCCCTCGTGGGAAACCAAAATCTCCCACAAAAAGAAAAAGTCTCCCACAATCTCCCACATTTGCAAAATAACACAATATTTTAAGAAAAAATTTTTACTTTAATACAAAAATGTTTATTTTACTCCTTTATATATACTGAAAGTAATTATGTTGTTTTAGTTAATTAATCTTACAATGGTATTTACTAATAACTCAGTATTCTTTAAAAAAATTATCTTTTATTCACAATGAAAATTACAAGAGATGCCTGTTTAAGGTTGTCACACAAAATCTTCCACAAACAAAACCTGTTATGTGGGAGATCTCCCACATAGTCCTTCATATAGGTTAACACCTATGTAATTGTATACATTCAAGAAATTCTCTCAAGAATTACCTGAATTACATGAACATTTTATTTATTTTCAGGTGAATTATCTTGCTCATGCTTTGATATGTCTACAGCTTATACCACTGATGAAACAAAGTGGTCATGATGATTGTAGGATAGTCCTTGTTTCCAGTGCAGCTCACTTGGTGGCAGCACCGTTTGATATTTCAAAAATCCAAGGAAAACATTTAACCAAAGCCAACTTTGATAGGTTGAAATATTACGGCAGTTCTAAACTATATATGGTAAGATACAGAAAGTTTGACTTTTTGATCCACATAAAAGTCAATTGTTTTGACTTTTAACTTAAGATTGAAATAGTGTAAAGTGTAAATTCATTCCTGGTGTATATCTTCTGGATTATGCTGATTTCTACATACAATAAATTAATGCACAAGTGTACTTCATTGTGTCAGATTTAATTCTTAAGGATATTTTGGTTGTTGATGAAATACCCTAAGGTATTTGAATAATTGAAGCATTGTTACAATAGGAAAATATTTACTCAGTATTTATCATTTAACTTTAAGGATGTTCTCTTGTCAATTTTAAAATATTAAGGATTTCAATTTAAGGATTTCAGTTTAATGTGATTTTTTTTTGTTAAAAAATTGTCAAAGATGTAATTTAAGCCTAATGTTATTTTTTAGTTACTAGTGTTTCAAAAATTGCTTGAAACTGAACTCATCTGTATTTTTCATATGTTTAACATAAAGAATGTTTATCCAATAATGAATTTCACAAAATAACAATAATTGAATAAAATAATGTCAGAATAACTCCAAAAGATGTATAAAATGAAATTATTGAAAAAGACTAGGGGGTCAGGGGGCGAAAAAAATTTGGCTTAAAAATGGATAAAACCAGAGAAGTCCGAAAATTTGACAAAAATTCATAGGCATGACCAGCGAAAATCCTTAGATGTAAACATTTGACTACAATTTTGGGAAATTAAGATGCATTTAACTCTCATAAATCTATGTTCTAGTAAGGTTCCTGTTTGACAAAGAAGTGAGCAAGTAATTGAGAGTAATTTAAACCAAATAAAAGAGATTATAAATAATTATAATTCAGAATAATGAATTCTTCTTTAAAAGTTTAACAGAAGAAAATGTATCAAAAGAAAATAATCATTATATTTAATGCATAGAAGTGTTTACTGGACATAAATAATTTTGTACAAAAAATGTCGATAAATTTTTTATATCATTTATTCTTTATGTTATTTGTATTAACAGATAATGCAGATGTATTATATGAATCGTAGTTTGAAGGACAGTAATGTGTCAGTGTTATCTCTCCATCCAGGAATTGTAGAAACAGAAATCAACAGAAGTTTTCAGGATCTTGGAAGATGGAAAGTTTTTTTCGGATTATCAAAGTTAATTGGTAAACATGTCTGGTTAATGAGAAACCTCTGTCGGTTATCTCCCTGTACCAAGTTAGTTATATATGGTCAAAGTGGAGATAATTTTAATTATCATGTCAATAACCTCTTTTGATATTGAAATTAAAAATTATCTCCCTTTGACCATATATAACTAACTTGATATAGATAACCGACAAATGTTCCTCATTACTTTAAAACTCCTTCTTGTATTTTTATGGCGATTTTATAGAGCCCTAATGAAAATTAGACTTGTTCTAATTAGGTTACCCTCTTAAAATAAAGAATTTACTCACTTACATACATACTCTGTAATTTTCAGAATTTCAAATGGGGTAGGGGGACAAACAAACACAATTGTCTTTTGCATGATACTTAAACATCTACAGGGAAAATTAAGCCTCTGCTACACTAAGTAAAAAGTTATACAAATCAAGCATATAGACCAATAATTATGCATGTATCAGTGTGGGGTATAAATAATCTATGTGAAGTAAGATCAAGTAACTGAATCAAGTGATCATGTATTTTTTGCAACAATTATTAGGGCCCTTGCCATGAAATGGCAGTGCCCTATAGTAATCAGCCTGTCTGTCTATCTGTCCGTCCATCCATCCGTCTGTTTGTCAGCATTTTCTATATTGTACGATAACTCAAAATTGCCTACACTGATTTTTATGATTTTTTTTATGAAAGTTGAACTTGACCAAAGGAAGCTCTCTTTCATTTTTGAGGAAAATCAGAAAATGATTTTTTGGGAAAAACTTCGCTTTAATATGAAAAAGTGCATATTTTGAGAATTAGCTCTATGTTGTATGATAACTTAACATTACCAACAGGGATTTGAATTTAGTTATGTTATCAAATATTGATTTCTTGAGAATAACCAACTTTGATGACAATTTCTTTATGATAAAGATTTTTCTCAAACAAATAAAAAAATTTTCCATATGTATTGAAATCTTGACTGTAATCACCTATCAAAAACAAATGTGCAAAGAGAGTGCTTGACATACATATAGCAACATATTTTTTTTTTCTGCAAGAATGCTGGACATACATGTGATGACATATCATTGCTGCAACCATACTTGACATATGTTTTGCTGCAGTCATGTTTGACATAGATATGGCAAATACAGGGCTCTCATCAAGTCGATTGTAAGAAAACTTGGTATAATGATAAGATGTTGGCACTATAAACAGATGGTCAGAATACTATTTGGAAATTAAAAAAAAAAATAATAAAATTCAAAAATTTGAAACAATCATAGTAAATTGATATGGGAAATTCTCTGAAGAACATGTACACCATAACTGAGATATAAAGGGAGCACACATCTCTCGCGCGGGGGAATCTTGTTAAGGTCTCTGCACTGCAGGAGAAACAAACTCAAGTCTTAAATAAACAATGAAAGGATATAGAGTAAATGAACATGAGACAAAGACTCTACAAGCATGGTTGACATAAATATCTTCGACATATTTTTGCTGCAAGTACATACCAGTAGTAATTTTCTTAAATTATAATCTAAAAATATCCATTTATAAACGATAATGGATACTTAATATTTTTGTTTTTTATTTAATTGATAGGTGTTTCAAAGAATCCATTAGAAGGAGCAGAGTCCTCAATCAATGCTGCAATAAACCCCGAGTTGAAAGGAGTCAGAGATGTCTACTATGAAAGCTGTAAACCGTCATCTGTAAACTCAGTGGCAAGGTTGTGTATAGTATTCGCTACATTACTCCCCATTCATTGGTGTTAACTCTCCCAATTTGTTTGAATGCTTAACATTTTTTTCTGAAGTGAATCTTACAGGGCTAGAATTTCTTGATTTCCAGCAACAATTTCTTTTCTGAACCGATTTCAGTGGATTTTTGTCTCGGCTGCGACGAATGTCGCAAAGGCGAGACATTGCGACCATAGATTCTGGTGTCGGTGTCGTTGTCAACATTTGGTTAACCAAATGTTAAACTTTTTTGATCTTCAATAACTCTCTTGCTCAATATCAATGAAATTTTGACACAATATTCTGTACAACTTCATTATTGAATCCCAAGTATATTTTTGAAAAAAAAATTATTCCAATTTTTGGGTATTTTGTCATTTGCTTGACTTAGTTTTTTTTCAATCAAATTTTTTTCTTTCCATTATATCTCAGCACCTACATGTCATAGATAGATGGTCATTGGTAAGTGGTTACATCTTTAGTATTAACCAACATCCATACCAGATTTATGTCAACTTGACCTATATTTTCTGCATCAATAAATTTGATTAAATTTTCACTTTGGTCCATAATATCAACAATGTTTAAACAATTTGGTCTAAAAGGTTTGGGCCCAATAAAACTAGTTTAACCCCGCCGCAGCAGGTTTGTGCCTGTCTTATGGCGGGTTTCCTGGCTCTTTAACGTAATATATTTGCAATTCTTCAATGAACATACCAATATTCCTCTAGTAACACCTATATAACTCCTTCTAAACTCCTGTCTTTTATTTGCCAATCAATCAATCAAGATTCTATAGAAATTCTATTGTATACTAATTTGTATTGCCTGAAGGGGTTTACCTTGATACTCCAGTAATGACAAACTGGTATACAAAAGAATTCTATAGAATCTTGATTGGTTGATTGACAAACAAAAGATAGGACTTTTGAAAGACTTGTTATAGGTGTTACTTGAGGAATATTGGTATGTTCATTGAAGAATTGCAAATATAATACGTTTTTGAGCCAGGAAATCCGCCATAAGTCAGGAAATTTATTAAGCCTTTGTGTGTCTTGTCTGTTTTCTACTTAGTTTACCTTATGTTCATAGGAGTCTAGAATCAGCGGGAAATCTAGTGGTATAAAATTATCTCCCTTCTAGAAAAGCTCTTCTGTGTTCAAAACTTTTTCAGAACAAATTAACAGCATGGCGACGAAAATAAACAATCGACAAAATGTCAAGATTTCAAAAGAAATAAACAAATACAAGTTGAAGATCCTCTAGTTGAAGATCCTCAGGCGACATCAAGATGTAGACAGGAATAAAAGCCCTGTCCTTGATAAACTGGAGTTTTCTATGTATCGTGTGCGTTTTTGTCACATGTACATTCACTCCATATCCTTTCAGTTTTCCTAATATTTAGTGAAAACGTCATTCAATTCCCAGATCTTTACTTTGTAGTCAAAAAGAGATTAAACTTGCCTCCAAGAAGAGGTAATATGCGAATTCCTTACATAATTTACTGTCGTGATGAAAATATTCAACGGAAAGACTGGTCAAAATCAATTGCTATAGGGTGTTAAAATGCATGTACCCAGACAAAATTATATGTACAGATAGATTTTTCAACATACGTTACTTATAGGTCAATTTAGTGACGATTCTTGCATAAGAAACGCGGAGATCCAAAACGCATTCTATGTAACTAGGCAAAATTATATGGTCTTGAAACAACGCCATTTTCCTTTTATACCCGGCTTATAGTATGGTGAATGTCGGCGGGCGGGCGGGGAAAATGGGATACTGATTTTGTGAAATCAACTCCTCCTACAGTTTTCAACCTACATCTTTGAAACTTCACACAATGTTTCTACATATATTTTAGATGTGCACCTCCCTTTTTGGAATTATTTTGAAAATTTTTTCTTACTTTTACGGACTTTGGAACTTAGTCATTTTTTATTGACATTTTCAACAAAGGGTACCTATTTTGTGAAATCAACTCCTCCTACAGTTTTCAACCTACATTATTGAAACTTCACAAAATGTTTTTATATATACATGATATATTGTAGATGTGCACCTCCCTTTTAATAATTATTTTGAAAATTTTTTCCTATTTTTACAGACGTTGGAACTTAGTCATTTTTTATCGACATTTTCAACAAAGGGTACCTATTTTATGAAATCAACTCCTCCTACAGTTTTCAACCTACATTTTTGAAACTTCACACAATGTTTCTACATATATTTTAGATGTGCACCTCCCTTTTTGGAATTATTTTGAAAATTTTTTCTTACTTTTACGGACTTTGGAACTTAGTCATTTTTATTGACATTTTCAACAAAGGGTACCTATTTTGTGAAAACAACTCCTCTTACAGTTTTGAAACTTCACAAAATGTTTCTTTATATATTGTAGATATGCACCTCCCTTTCTGGTATTATTTTGCAAATTTTATCCTGTTTTTACAGACTTTGGAACTTGTTCAATTTTTATTGACATTTTCAACAAAGGGTACCTACTTTGTGAAATCAACTCCTTCTACAATTTTCATCTCTGACTTTTGAAACTCCACAGAATGTTTCTATATATTTTGAAGATGTGCACCTGACTTTATTGAATTATTTCCAATATTTTTTCATATTTTGCCAGACCTTTTGACTTAGTCATGTTTTATCAATATTTTCAACATATTCTATACACAGATCCAGTAGGGAACCAATAAAACAACACTTTATAGCTGGAAGCACCCAAACGCAACCCGGCCATTTGAGTCTTTGACCCATTTTATTCATTAAATATATGCAAGAAATTTAAAAAAAATTTTAAAATGTCCTTTGTCAACATCAAGATACATCACATGAACATAACATAGTATAAATTTTCTTGTTATAAGTAACTTTTATCAGGTCTTAACAACGAGTTATACATTGAAATCAACATTTTTATCTTTTCTAAAGGAGAGTTCATATTCTATTGTTTAAATACCACCAGATTTCAGACTGGAATGGTGTCTATTTCGCTGAACTTGATTACTCTTTATTTAGTGGCCGACTCCGAGCTGCCGTTGGGTGTGGGGTTTCCTCACTGTTCATTGAAGATCTTATGGTGGCTGTGAGTTCTTATTACTTACTTGTTATAAAGCAATTTTTATTTAGATTGTCCATGAACTTTACATTGTGAGGGAATCACTAATAAATGAGCACTGTGGAGCTTAGGGTGATTTATATTTAATCTTTTGTAGCGCATCAGGTTAATTGTTTTTATGTCAATTAAAATTTAATTAAAGAGTTCATTGGTGGATCCAGGGGGTGGGGGGGTCGTGGGTTTGGAACCCCACCTTTTTTGGACAATCATGTATTGTTTAATAAAAATTTTATTTCAATAGGTCAGAAATCCAGTCATTCCTTCTTACTGGTATTTGAGGCAATTGTTTCTGTCTTTAAAGTCCTGCATTGGTCAAGCTCTTTACTTTGTCCTTACCTTAATTACTTTAAATTACACTTGTTCAAATTGCAGTGTTCAACAATGCTGTGATGGTATTATGCTGCCCTCGGCGTAGCCCTTTTTTTTCATGTGATGTCAATTTCAACTTCTATCAACCCATGGAAAAATCATGTTTTAGGGCTTCATTTTACTGTTCTGAAAAATCAGGATACCGAGGAAGTCCAATTTCATGGTTTCATTAAATATCCATATTTTCGTAGGAACCTATATTCGCAGTTTTGAATTTCTAGGGATAAATGCATTTTATTGGAAACTTATTTTCATGGTTTGAGCGAACCACGAAACCAACGAAAATTGGAACCCAATGAACAATAACACTTTCACAGTAATATGTTTTATGGGGCAAATTTTAATAATTATGGACAATATCTACATATACATATTAGGGTCATGTGGTGGTTATAGGAGTTAAATATTTTAAAGAGGTCTGTATTGATTAATGCTTTGCCATCTGTCAAAAATGTTTCACATATAACAATCACAGACCAAAATATCCTGATTATTATAATTAATTATACTCCTTCAGCAACCTTTGTCTGAATGGCTGAATTGACTTCTATTATCCTATGAAAAAAAAACCCTGTTAGCTGGTACCAAAATAGGGATGATCAGAATAAAAGCATCAATTTGTCTGGAAAAAATATTTTGTTGTCCAGATGTTCTTATTCTAAAATTAGGGGGAAATGGTTGAACCACTTTTCTGTTGTTTTTATGCATCTCTCTGACATAACAATCCTCATGCAATGATCACAAATGAATGATTTGTTCAGTAAGGGAGAAATACTTCCTCTCTGAAATTTCAACTTTGATGTTCTTATTGAGGAAACCCCTATAAAAATAGGGATTGTTAGCAGGTATGCTCAACTTACAATTACTAATACTTCCACTTCTCATCAAATTTGCCGAAGACAGAACATTCATATCTTTAAATGTAAATTAGAGAATTTCCTGATCTCATCAATTTTTGGCATGAAATGGATTATATAAATTTTGTTTATATTTCAGAAATGAAGATAACCAAGAGGCGTTACTTAAGTTTACCATTGATGCTTTAAAAGATTACCTAACAGATGATATACTGAAGGATTGGACAGCTAAAGACTGATGACCTTATATCATATTACAAAGTAACAAAGTTGATGGTGCCCATGTCACCAGTCTGTGATATACTTCTAACAATCAAATTGAACAGTTGTGAAGAATGACATTGTAAATATTGTATGAAAATAACATACCTGCCAATTTTTAGAAAATGCTTATGGGGGTTATGACATGTGAGACAATGCCAAAAATACCACAAACCCACTTTGCTGTTGTTATTTATCATCTTTATGACACTCATCCAAGTGCAATAAACCAACATATGTTTTTAAATCAAGAAAGAGATAATTGATCCCTGAAAATTTCAAATCTGAAGCTCTCAAAGGAGAAAACCTTCACATATAGGGATACTTGGTAGGTATGAATTAGGTATCTGTATACGTAAGAAATTCAAAATTTTTACAATATACTATGAATTCAAATAGTAAATAGTAAAATTTGTAAGAAGTTTTTCTTTTTGTTACTTTTGAAAAACAATAGATTTAATTACAATGGTTTTTCTACTGGTTTTACACACAGAATTATTTTTCAAAAAGTGCACAGTCAACAGAAAAGTAGATGTCGATTTAAAATTGTACAAAGGTTAAAACAATTACTTTGAAATACACTTACATAATTTTTTTTTCAGTTCAAAAGCATAAATCAAAATTTACATACTTAAACTTATTTATCTGTAATGATACGTGAAGTTTAAACCAGTTCTCGACCGTTAGATAAATTTTCATATTCAAGGTATGTTGAATAAAGCCCCGTGCTTTTTCCCGCCAAATCTATTCGGAACACAATTATCAGTGTTTATCATTTATCATAAGAGAAAGAGATTACACCACTTTATACCAATTATTTCCATATTTTATCCACTCTCGATAGTTAAATTTAAGAATTTTAAAATGCTCGACAAGCCTCGCAATTAAAATTTTAAAATTTACTATCTCTAGTGGATAAAATATGGTAATGAATGGGATCTTGTGGTGTAATCTATATTTAAATAAGGCAGCAATTGTCAATTGCTGTATATGTTTGATCATTCAGTGAATGTTATTGCGATAATCATATTCTCTGATTAGTTATACAGTGAAACCTGTCTAAACAGAACCCTGTCTAAACGGAAAACCTGTCTACACCAATCACAATGTAAAGACCCTTGTTTCAATTTCTGTATATTTTGAACTTGTTTAAACTGAAAACCTGTTCAAACCAAATGAAATCCTCAATCCCAAACGGATTCAGTTTAAAAAGGTTTAACTGTAGTAAAAAGGTATAGTTGTACATATTGGGATGTTTACTGATAGGTCAGCTAGTCAGCTATGGGAATTATATGTAAAATTGTCCTGATGACATCAAGTTTATGCTGATACTAGTAGACCTTTAAAGAACCATATTGGACAAAGTGTTGTTTTAATTTTTTTTACTGATAAATTATATTATAGAAATATATCAGTTGTGTAGATATACCTTAATTTCTTATTACTTATCATGCCCCAACTTGTGTTGTAATATTAATTTCCAAGCTTAATTCTCACATCTTTGTGAAACTGATAAACACATTTGCATAGGAGAGTTCTCTTCTATCAGTGAAATATGCTGGTTTTGACAATAAAACTGTACAAAACAGGTAATTAAAGTAGGACCATTTTATCCATACAGTTGTACTAATAA
>MJUU01028775.1:154418-164624 GCA_002080025.1 Modiolus philippinarum
ACCAATAAGAACAAAAGAAGGTGTTATGCTTTGTCAAGCATGAAACCAGATATAGGTAATAGAATAAATCAAAGTGCTGAGAATACTGTTAAATGTCAAATATGTCCAAAGTCTTCATAGTCATAAAAATACTAAGTCCACATAATAAATAAGTCAATCACAACTCTGTAATTAACTACAAAAATAAATAATTACACATTAATAAAGTAGATCTGCAAATAATTAAAGTAATTAACAAAATAACATAAAACCCATAAAATTACTGACTATCACACAAAAATTTTGATTTCTGATTTGGTATGATATTTTGATACAAGTCTCTCAGTTTCTGTTCACTACTTTTTGTTATCACCCTGATATACATTTACTTTTGAGTTAAACTATTGCAGTGCCAAATTGTCATTATTAAGTTATGTATAAAAACAATTCATTGATTAAATCTTTTTAGCTCACCTGGCCTAAAAGGCCAAGTGAGCTTTTGTCATCACTTTGCGTCCGTTGTCCGTCCGTCAACAATTTAAAAAATCTTCTCCTCTGAAACTGCTGGGTGAATTGTAACCAAACTTGGCCTGAATCATCATCAGGGTATGCAGTTTACAAAATATTTTCGATTAACGGTAGATCAAACAAGATGGCCACCCACTGTTACTAAAAATAGAACATAGGGGTAAATTGCTGTTTTTTGCAAATAACTCGAAAACCATTACAGATATCAAAAATCTGATATGGGGTTAAAAATGATCAGCATGGCAAGATATACCTGCCCTGCAATTTTGAAGAAAATTCGAAAACCCATCTTGGAGTTATTGCCCTTTTTCTGTAAAATTTTCAAAATTTAAATTTATTCATTTTTTATCAGAAAAACTATAAGAGATAGAAGTCAACTTTAAATTGCAAAAATGTTCAGCATTTCAAGATCTACCCACCCCTGAAATTTTGAAGACAATCCAAAAACCCTTGTAGGAGTTATTGCCTTTTTTTCACAGAATTTTCAAAATTTTCATATTTTTTGTCTTTTATTTCCAAAACTACAGAGGACGAAGGTTAAGTGTAAAATGATAAAATGATTGCCATGCTGTGGAGACTTCAAAACTGGTGTTGAAAATTGTTCCTTGACCGACATTTTTAATATGGCCGCCAAAAAAGGCGGGAAAATTCAACATTGTCTGATTTCAATGAAATTTGGTTTCCAAATAGATATTGACGTTGCAACTTCAAAACAGTTGTTGAAAATTGTTCGTTGACCGCCATTTTCAAAATGGCCGCCAAGAAAGGCGGGAAAATTCAACATTTTTCAATTTCAATGAAATTTGGTTTCCAAATAGATATTGATGTCGCAACTTCAAAACTGATGTTAGAAATTGTTCATTGACCACCATTTTCAAAGTGGCCACCAAAAAAGGCGGGAAAATTCAACATTGTCCAATTCTAATGAAATTTGGTTTCCAAATAGGTAATGATGTAGCAACTTCAAAACTGATGTTAAAAATTGTTCTCTAACCACCATTTTCAAATTGGTCACCAAAAAAAGCGGGAAAATTCAACATTGTCTGATTTCAATGAAATTTTGTTTCCAAATTGATATTGATGTTGCAACTTCAAAATTGGTGTTGAAAATTGTTTTTTGAATGTCATTTTCAAATTGCTGCCAAAAAAGGCCGGAAAATTCAATGTTGTCCGATTTCAATGAAATTTGGTTTCCAAATAGATATTGATGTTGCAACTTCAAAACTGATGTTGAAAGTTGTTGTTGACTGCCATTTACAAAATGACGTCTGGACTTCAAAACTGGTGTCGAAAATTGTCCTTAGCAAGAACGTTTTTTGTCAAAAAAGCCCAACAAAGAAATATCAGACTATAAATACAGTTCAAGATATTGGTGGTGTTCAAGCTACGAAAGTTTAAGAGACTGAAGAACAACTGTATAACTTACAATGTTACCTTGATTGTGGCAGCTGAAAGCCAGGTGAGCGATACAGGCTCCTGGGAGCCTCTGGTTTTATGCCCCCGCCGTTAGGAGGCAGGGGCATTTTGTTTTACCCTTGTCCAAACGTACGTATGTCCAAAATTGTTCTTTTATTTCTATTAACATTAAGTGCTGTGCCATTGAATTATGAAAAAAAATTCTGGAATATTGTTGTCAGCTTTAAGATGTCAATAACAAGTACATGACATTTTTTTCTGAACAAAGGGGAATAACTTGTGTGTATCTAGTCAACTGTATTTAAAGGGGAATATCCATGACTTTCTATGAATCATAGTAATTTTCCTGTCATTAATCAGGAACTTTTATATCTGATTCAGTAAAATATAAATGTAGGTCTATTGTTTAACACAGTCAAAACATAGGGTCATGTGGCATTTTTTAGCTGATTCAGTGACATGAAAACAAATATAGCAATTTCAAACTGAATTTCTTACTTTGACCCCCCCTTTTCTTAAAACTTACTATGAAAAATGTAGAATTCTGTCAGGTTACCTCATTCGCTTTTAACACATCACCTATGAAATAGCTTTTAAAAATATTTATTTCAAATAATATCCTCCAATCATCTCTTTATAATTCTTCATTACATTCCCAAAATGGACAGTGCTTATTGATGTCATTTTTATTTACTGAATTCACCCCTATAATAAGTAATGCTGGGAGGCGGTATAAACAAACCAATCTACTCTAAAATTCAACTAAACTGTGTTTGACATAGTTTATTTCATTAGAAGCAAGCATTACTATTGTACTGTGTACAATTTTTTTATCGGTCTGTATACATCACTTCAGAATATTGGAGATTTTAAGATATTCTTTGTTAATTTTAGATGTCTCATCAATATTGTTAATATTTGTGTACTTTTTATATTCTAGTTTTATTTATGTTTATAAATAAACAAAAATAAATTCATTTTGTAATTGTTCTATGAAACTTCATTTATCACTTATGATATGATGATATGATGAACCTAAGTTCATTATTAAAACCAAATTTCTGTTTCTGCCTTTGCCTTTTTCAGCTCACCTGACACAAAGGGTCAGTGTGAGCTATTGCCATCAATTTGTGTCTATCGTCTGTTATATTTTCACATTTTCATCTTCTTCTCTGAAACCACTGATGCAAACTCAAGCAATCTTTACAGGGATGATGTTTGGAAGGTCCTTTACAAAGACTGCTCATTTTGTTCAGATCTGATACATGGTCACCAGCCTAGACCTTTATTTAATAGGGTCCTCATGGGAAAAACATCATTTCCATCACCTGCTTTGAATATATTCAAGCAAATTTAATTAAAATGTACTTGAAGAATGTTTGGAAAGTCCTTTCCAAAGATTGCTCATTTTGTTACGATTCAATAAAAAATATCACCACAAGCACAGAACATAGTTTAACATTGGCCCTATGGGAAATTTACAGTCGTCTTCTCCCATGAAACTACTGAAGCAAATCATCCAAAAACTGAAATGATGTATGAATGGTTCTACACAAAGATTGCTGATTTCGTTCCGATCCAACAAAAACATGGCTGCCAGTGGGGAACTTAGTTTTCATCATCTGCTTTAAACCTATTGAAGCAAATTTATGCAACTCTTTTGGAATGATGTATGGAGGACTTAGGTCCTTTACAAAGATTGCTCATTTTGTTACATTTTTGACCCAAAAAATCATGCATGGCCACCCTCACAGAACATAGTTTAACATTGCCCCTTTGGGAAAATCACATTTTCATCTTCTCTTCTGGAACTGCTGAAGCAAATTCAACCAAACTTTACAGGAATGATGTAAAAAAATGGTCTTTTTCAGAGATTGGTCATTTTAGTTTTCAATCAAACACAAAACATGGCTACCAGGGTGAAACTTAATTTAACATGTGACCCTAATAAAAAAACATCTATTTCATCAACTTCTCCCAAAGTATTGAAGTAAATTTAATGCACTGCACTGGAATGATGTATAGAAGGTCCTTTATAAAGATTGCTCACTTTGTTACAATTCAACATAAAACATGGGAAACTGTGGGAAATTCATATATTGGTCATCTCCTCTGAAACCTCTACAGCAAATTCAGTCAAACTTTACAGGAACAATGCATTGTCTTTTACAAAATTTACTCACTTTGTTATCCCCTCACCAAACAAAGTTGGGGAGGGGATATATGCGTTTCGCCCGTTTGTCCGTTAGTCTGTTTGTCCATCCGTTCAAACTTAAGATCTTTTGAAAAACAAGTCATAGTTTTATTTCCTTTTATTTCATGGATGGACCAGGTTTTGTCCATGGATGCATCTTGAATAGTACTTGATATTGATTTATAGAATAGGTGGATTTGACCTACATTTCATGCATGAATGACTCAGGTAAAAATGTTTTTGTAAGAGTTCAGATCTTGGATACTACAACTCATTGAGGAATAATATTTTGTATGTAGATGTGTCTTGTAAAGTTACGAAGCTCCAGATAAGAATAAGGTCACTTTGACCTACATTTCATGCATGGATGACTTTGATTTAAGTTTTTGTAAGAGTCCAGATTGGGGATACTACAACTTGTAGAGGAATTATATTTTGTTTGTGAATGTGTCTTGTAAAGTTAGGAAGCTGTAGATAAAAATTAGGCCACTTTGACCTACATTTCATGCATGAGTGACTTAAGTTAAAGTTTGTGTTACAGTCTGGATCTTAGATACTATACAACTAGAGAAGATTAATCTTTCATCAGTAAGATGCATATGCTATAGGTATGAGGCTTTTGATTGAAATAAGGTCACTACATTTCTTGCATGACTGGTTCAGATTTAATTAACAAGCCAGATCTTGAATGGTACAACTTTGTGGATTACTTATAATACTAGACAAACTTTCAGCAAACGGGCGAGGGATTAGGGGTCATTTCCGACTGCACCTTCTCTTGTTCAATTTGGACAATAAACATGGTCTCCAGAATGTAACTTAGTTTAACAATAAAAACCCTATGGAAAAAACATCATTCTCTGAAACTTAGGAAGCAAATTCAATTTAACTGAACTGTAATGATGTATGAATACCAATTTTGTTCTTATTTGACAAAAAACATGGCCACCAGCACAGATCATAAATTAATATTAGCCGTTTTGGAAAATCATATTTTGATCATCTCAGAAACTCTTTAGGCAAATTCAACTTAACTATGAGAAATATTATATAGAACTCTAGGTCCTTTACAAATATTGCTTACTCTGTTTGGATCCGATTCATTTGCCCTTAATCCTTTGAAGCCAATCTAATTAAACTTACTGGAATGATGTAGGAAAGGCTCCTTACAAAGATTGCTTATTTTTAGCCTATTTGATGAAGATAACACTGACCTTTTTGAAAAAAAGCATTTTTTCGAGTGAGCGATACAGTAGTCCATCCTGATTTGTTGATAATAAATTGCTACCCACATCCTAGTAGTAGTCCTTCACCCTCACCAAATTGTGCTCACTATTGACTTGTGGTAGTCATTTACCAATTTTGTTGATCATTTTACTGCCCAATCTCCTTGAAATATTCATCAGCAATTTACATAACTCACATGTTGTTATACCCTCACTCTGAAGAGGAAGAGGATATACTGTTTTACCCATGTCCTTCCGTCAAAACTTTCGTTAAGCTTTACTCTGCAATGGTAAATGATACACTCTTGAAAATTTTTCACAAGCTTTGTATTCTAAATCATTGGCTGGTCCAGGGAGAGTTGTAACACTTACACACCCTATCTCTTTTTTCTTGAAAATTGTTTAAATTTCATTAAAAATTTTGGCAAAAATGACTAAAAATAGGTGAAAAATGGCCTGCAACCCGGTCAAGCTTTTTCCATCACTTTGCATCCGTCAGTCTGTCCTTTGTCCGGCATAAACTTTTCATTCAAAGATCTTCTCCCCTGGGACTACTGGGCCAATTGAAACCAAACTTGCCCCCAATAGTCCATAGGTGGTCCCCTGCAAAAAAGTTTTTAAGGTCTTTCAGGTTCCTATGGGAAAACCCTTTCAGAGATCTTCTCCTCTGAAACTGCTTAGCCAATTTGAACTAACTTTGCCACAATAGTCCTTACGTAAAAAGGCGTTTTTTCATGTCCCCGCTATATCCAAGATGGCCACCAGCGGTGAAGATAGTTTTAACATTGGACCCGATGGGGAAACACTTTCCATGATCTCCTCTGAAACGGATTAGCCAGCTGGAACTAAACTTGGTAACAATAGGCCTTGGGTAATCCCTTGCAAATAAGTATTTTTATTGTCAGCACTATATCCAAGATGACGGTCAGTGAGGAACATAGGTTTAACATTTGACCTTATAGGAAAACATATTCATAGATCTACTGTTTTGAAACTGCATAGCCAATTGGACCAAACTTGGCCACAATAGTCCTGGGGTGGTCCCCTACAAAAAGTGTTTTCATGTCCATGCTTAATCCAAGATGGCGGCCGGTGGGGAACATAGTTTTGACATTGGTCCCTATGGGAAAACACATTCAAAGATCTCCTTCTCTGAAACTACTTAGCCAATTGAAAACAAATTTGACCACAATATTCCTTTAGTGTTCCCTGCAAAAAAAGTGCTTTTCTAGGTCCATGTTATATCTAGGATGGGCGTCAGCAGGGACCATTAGTTTTAGCATTTGAACCTATGGGGAAACACTTTCAAATGTCTTCTCCCCTGAAATTGCTTAGCCAATTGGGACTGAACTTGTCCTCAATAGTCCTTAGGTGGTCCTCTGCTAAATATGTGTTTTTTTCATTCTTAGGCTATATCCAAGATAGCCACCAACGGGGAACATAGTTTTAACATTGGACCCTATGGGAAAACACCTTCAAACAACAGCTTATCCAATTGGAACCATACTTACCCACAATAGTCCTTTGGTGGTCCCCTGCAAAAAAAAGTGTTTTTCATATCCCACCAAATCCAAGATGGCCGCCAGTGGGGAACATTCGACGTTATGGGAAAACACATTCAGAGATTTTTTCCTCTGAAACTACTCAGCCAATTGGAAACAGACTTGACCACAATAGCCTTAAGATGGTCCGCTGAAAAAGGTGTTTATAAGGTCTGAGCTACATCCAAGATGGCCACCAGCACAGTACATAGTTTTAACATTGGACATTACGGGAAAACACATTCAAAGATCTTCTCTTCTGAAACTGTTAAGCCAATTGGACCGAGACTTGGCCACAATAGTGCTAGTGTGATCCCCTAAAAAACGTTTCTCATGACCACGCTATATCCAAGATAGCCCCCAGCAGGGAACATAGTTTTATTATTTGACTCCATGGGAAAACACATTGAAAGATTTGAAACTTTTGAGCCCATTGGATCCAATCTTGGTCACAATAGTCCTTGGGTGGTTCCTTACAGAAAAGATGCTTTCAGGTGCTCGATATATACAAGATTGTTACCAGCGGAGAACATAGTTTTACATTGGACCTTGGTGGAGTACACATTCAAAGATCTTCTCCTCTGAAACTTCTGTTCCATTTGGAAACACACTTGGCTACAATAGTCCTTAGGTGGTCCCCTGTAGGTAGAAATGGTATAGATGGTTTTCAGGTCCACTCTATATAGAAGACGACCGCCAGTGGGAACATAGTTTAACTTTGGACCTTACTGGAAACACGCTCATAGATCTTTTTCTCTAGTACCACTGAGCCTGGATGAACCAAACTTGAACACAATAGTCTTTGGATGGTTCCATGCAAAAGGGTGTTTTCCAGGTTCGTGCTTTATTTGAAGTGGCTGCGAGCAGGGAATATTCAAATATTAATCCCTATGGGAAAGCTTTCAAAGATCTTTTCCTCTGAAATTACTAAGCCAATTGGGACCAGACTTTGCTACAATGTAGTCTCCTGCAAAGAAAAACTGTTTATCAGTTTCACACTTTATCCAAGATAGCTGCCAGCAGAGAACATAGTTGAATTCTGGACCCTATAGGAAACATTAAGAAAGGTCTTATAACCCTTAACTACTTTGCATATTGGAATTGTAGTTTATCCTCGGCCTCAATAACATCGACTGTCTATGTTAGTCCAGGTGGGCGATGCAGCACAGGCTCTTGAGAACCTCTTGCTCCTAGAACCTCATTGGAACCCTTTTTTTCAGAGGCTGTATCCAACGGTGACTAAATGGATTAGTACTTTCATAAAAGAAGGTCTTTAAATGTGTTTCCCATTGGGCCCAACACAAAATCATGTCCCCCTTTGCCATCTTGGTGGAGGTACGGCTTTGCCGTATACCTTTTTGAAAGGACCATCCAAGGACCATTGTGACCAAGTTTGGTACCAGTTGGACTTGCAGTTTCTGAGAAGAAGGTCTTTGGGTGTGATTTCCCATAGAGTGTAATATTAAACTAAGTTCCTTACTGTCGGTCATTTTCGATGGAGTGCGAACCGCGATCGAATTTATTTTTAAAGGGGGCACATAAGGACTATTGTGGCGAAGTTCCGGTGGTTTCAGGGAAGGAAAATTTTGAATGAAAAATTTACGACTGAAGCCAAGTAATTGCAAAAACTCTCCTGTCTATAGTCAGGTGAGCTAAAGAAAATCAAAAGGTCACCTTGCTTGCTATCGTGAGAAGTAAGTCGTCAATAAAAGGTTTAATATAGATATTTCAAAACACTGACAGGGGGAAACCCCTTGTAAATAATACAATTTATAGCGCAAACTGGTGATAAATGCATGCACATCTGAAGCCTCTGCAGTGCTTTAGTGTTGCATTATTTTTACGTACCACAAGGCTACGATTTACTGAGAACAACAAAACATGAAGTCACATGCAGTTTTTTCAGCTACACTCATTGCGAAAACGCAAAGTCATCCGTTTATCCGTTTTCTTGTATTATGGAAATTGAAAATCTGCAATATCTGCAATTGGTGTTTGAAGGCATTTTAAGTTCAAATTTTATAATATTAAGATAAAGACTGAACAGTCTAGGTTTACTCAGATCATTATTTGAGGAAAATTAGAACTACAAAATACTTGGTATTCTATATAGATAAATAAAGGTGACCCCTTAACAAAAATATGATTAGGTGCACATGCACGGATTTGTTTTCAAAACGGGCAGGTATTATTTGTGAAACCAACAATATTAGCACATGATTGCAAAGTTGAAGATGACCCACACTTTTTATGCCACGCCACGAAGTGGAAGGGGCATATAGATTTACCCTTGTCCGTAACGTACGTACGTCCGTACGTCCCGATGTTAAGTTTTGCGTTTAGGTCCATATTTGGTAACCTCTTGTAATATTATTACATCAGTATATGCACCTTTGTTACTACTACCAGATTCACCAACAATTAGGGATCCATGACCTAAATTTTACGCTTGAGTGACTTTTGTTAAATTTTGCGTTTAAGTCCATTTCTCATCAACTACACATCATACAACAATGATGTTATATCAAATTAATTGTCTTGATGAGAACTACCAAAATCATTGAGAATTAAGTAGTTTTGACCTATATTTTACGCTTGATTGACTTTTGTTAAGTTTTGCGTTTAAGTCCATTTCTCAACAACTACAAATCATACAACAATGATGTATCATCAAATTAATTGCCTTGATGAGTACTACCAAAATCATTGAGAATTAAGTGACTTTAACCTATATTTTACGCTTGAGTGACTTTTGTTAAATTTTGCGTTAAGGTTCATTTCTTATCAACTACACATCATACCACAATGATGTTTTATCAAATTAATCACCTTGATGAGTACTTCCCAAATCATCAACAATTAAGTAGTTTGACCTTTATTTTACGCTTGAGTGACTTTTGTAAAATTTTGCGTTTAAGTCCATTTCTCAACAACTAAACATGATATCACTATGGAGTTGCATCAAATAAATCACCTTGATGGGTGCTATCCAAATCAAGGACAATTAGGTGTCTTTGACCTACATTTTACGCTTGAGTGACTTTCGGTAAATTTTGTGTTTGAAGTCCATTTCTTAACAACTACACAACATAACCTTATAATGTTTCATGAAATGACTCATATTAGTGAAAACTACCAAATTCTTAGACAATTCCTTAACTTTGACCTACATTTTACACTTGAATGACTTTGTTAAATTTTTGCATTAGGCCAATTTATTAGCAACTTGGTGGTTAATCAAATAAATCAGCATAATTATCCCCGCACTTTCGAATGAAAGTTCGGGGATATTGTCGTTGGCCTCGTCCGTCCGTCCGTCCGT
>MJUU01028775.1:165481-186643 GCA_002080025.1 Modiolus philippinarum
TTTGGAATTCTACCTAGCAACCATGCTGTTAGGATTTGTTTCCATTAGGGCAATCATTTTCACCAATTGAATTTCAAAAATATTTGATTCCAATTTTGGTAAATTTCCTGAAAGTGTCAAAGACCACATATTTTTTGGAATTCTACCTAGCAACCATGCTGTTAGGATTTGTTTCCATTAGGGCAATCATTTTCACCAATTGAATTTCAAAAATATTTGATTCCAAACTTGGTAAATTTCCTGAAATCGTCAAAGACCACTAATTTTTGGAATTCTACATTGAAATCATTGTTAAAAAAAATTGTTAGAATTAGAAGAAACATTTCACCAATTTGATTTCAAAAATATATGATTCCAAGTTTGGTAAAATTCCTGGAAGTCTCAAAGACTACTTATTTTTTGGAATTCTGCCTAACAACCATAT
This sequence comes from Modiolus philippinarum, assembly GCA_002080025.1. NCBI lineage: Eukaryota > Metazoa > Mollusca > Bivalvia > Mytilida > Modiolidae > Modiolus > Modiolus philippinarum. Next base: position 165,906 of record MJUU01028775.1, read on the forward strand.
ATTCTTTAATTCCTAATGGTAAAAATAGTGGCTGTCAATAGTTTAATTTCAAAAATTTAAGAAAACAAATACCCAGGGTCTATAGCTGTTTTCTGTGTCAAACAGGGGGTGCGGGGATCACTGTCGTTTCCGACAGTCATTACTCTAGTTCATGGATAATTTTATAACCTGACCAATATTTTATGCTTCGGCGATTTTAGTGGAGTAATCATTACTTAACAAATATTTAATGAATAATCATCTGTAACAGTCATGACAGTACTTCTTGATAATTCCATCCCAATTCAGTGACGGGGAACTAAATTCCATTGATGACTGGCTAAGGTTATCTATTGCGATGAATTTGTCGGCGGGGCATCCATGTTTTATAAACACATTTTCTAGTATATAATAGAATGTCTCCTGCATATTTTTTTGGTGAATTCTATACACTGTCTCATATATTAAATGGTGCTACATGGGTGACAGTCAGTCTTTACCCGAGAGATATAATCCATTGTACCATCTTTCACAGCCAGGTCTAGTCTTCGAAAAAATTGGAACTTCAGGATACTTTTTTTGCTATTTTTGCGTTTTTTTCTCACACTTTCTCCTAAAATTCTACTCTAAATTTCGAAAATTTTTAAGAAAAAAAAAGAGTTTCCAACTCCCTTCCTCCTGATCTGCCAATATCCTCTGATAACGTTGAAAACTAGCAAGAAATGAATTATAATTCTCCATAACATCACTATAATATGCATAAAAAGACAGAAAAATTTTTTTTATTAGACTTCTTGGCGTTATTTCAATATCTGTAATTCGCTTTGTTTTATTTAGATATTAGTATTAGTAGAGATGGTACGTTCTTTTCTTATAAGGCGTCACTAATCTAAATAACATCTCAAAATCTATAGAGACAAATATAATTCTAGCTTGATATTGGCGTGAACCATTCCATACTTTGGTAGTGACTTTTTGGAAGGGCAGATCAAGTCTGCATCCCCCCAAAAAAGAGGGTTCCAGAATACTTCTCGTCGCTGTTTACCAAAACTCTGCACTAAAACATAGACATGATAGATGAAGAAGAGCTCAGGAATTAAAGACGCATATAGCTCTAATAATCTGGAATGGTTGAATCTGGCAAATCCAGATTTATGAGTAGTTAAGAACATTTCGATCAATTGCAATATAAGTGGAAGTTTTTTCCGAACTCAGAATGTTGTTCATTTCGTGAATCTAGCCAGTTAAAAAACAAATAATGAAATGACATGACTGAAATTTGAACAGAAGTGTAGGTTTGGCGTATTAAAGTCCGAACGAGTTAATTGTTTACAAACAATTGCAAAGTACACAATATTTGAACCTCTGCGGAAAACTTGTGTGTTTGATAAAATGATAATGTATATAGGCCCAATTTTTGGACAAAATTCAAATAGGGTCCATCGTACATCTATAATTAGCAATTAATGGATATGGAGTAAATGCCAGACAAAGTCTCTACAAATACATCCGACTAATGGGATTGTACAGATACCATTTTGTATAAAAGTTAATTCCGTTTAAGAGGGTGGGTTAGAGGGTCTCTGACCCTGGAATTCAAGGAATGTAACTATCTAAGAAAATATTTTTCAATCCAATCTCTAGTCCAGCGTTTCCATAGGATTTATCCCAAATTTTCGCAAAATAAAACTAGAGGCTCAGAGACTGAGCCTGTATCGCTCACCTGACAAATTCTTTTATTACCTAATTGTATTGTTTTATATGTTTTATTAAGTATTTTGTATTTTGAACTATTTTGGAGGTTGTTACAATTAAGCGTTTTGTTATACCTTATAATATTTCCCTTATATAAATGCATTGGGGAAAAAAATCGACAATTTGTCTGTTTTATTTTCTCAAACCAAAAAACGATCTGTTGACCAGTCTGTTGACCGACACCGATCTGTTGACCACCTGCCTTATTTTGATTGGTTCAAAAATATCACGCTCATATCACATGATCTCCTGTCGTCTGCATAACAAAATTGGCGACGTGAATTGTATTCAGATGAAATGGAGCGTATTCATTGAACATGAAAAGTTATAGACTGGGTCCTCAAACAACAGCTGTTTTGTTTGACCTTCTGACTAAACTGTTGCACTCAGCCTTCGGCTTCGTGCAACAGTTCAGTCCTCGGGTCAAACAAAACAGCTGTTGTTTTCGGACCCAGTCAATAACTGTATACTATTTCACGGTGTTCTATTGTCTGGTGCGTTCTATTGCCTGGTATGTTCTATTTCATGGCTACTGTGATTGGTCAAAATGATTTCATCATGAATATTCATTACTGTTATATTGCCTGGCTACTTTGATTGGTCAAAACAATTTCATGAATATTCATTACTGTTCTACTGCATGGTTACTGTGATTGGTCAAAACAATTTTATGAATATCCATTACTGTTCTATTTCCTGGCTAATGATATTGGTCAAAACTATATTGATTTTAGTGAAATTGATTTTTTTTGGCGTTGACACGTTTGATGGAATTTTATTTCTACTAACATTCTTTGAAATAAACAACCTCAAATTATTGAGAGTGAGAGAAATACTACAAGACAAATTGAAAGCAAAAAAATCTGCTTGAGTTCTGACTGACAGATCTAATTACTATGGCTTTGAAAATGTGTATTAAGGAAATACACATTAACTAACATTATGAAATAATTCAACATGAAAACATATATATCAATTTTGCACATTTTTAGATATTAAAAATGTTAATTTTAAAAATACAATATTATTTGTTCGGATTTATAAAGCTTTTTTGTTGCCAATAATCATTTGTGTATCAGACTTAAAGTAAAATAAATTGCAGTAAATGTGAGTTTTGCAGACGTCCATTTCTGCAACTTATTTCTTTTTTGTTCAGATTAGGTAATAAAACAGTTATTTAATGTGTAGTCGGGCAATAGACCAGAATTATTTTCCCTCGGTAATGGAAACAGCTAAGTATTCTACTGCCCTCAGCCGTTGGCTTCTGGCAATAGAACACTGGGCTGATTCCATTACCTCGGGAAAATATTCTGGTCTATTGCCTGGCTACACATTAAATAACTGTATACTATTGCATACATGACCAAAAATGATGTTTTTTTTACCAATGGGGACCATTGCGGATCCAGAGGGGGGTCCGGGGGTTGGAAACCCCCCTTTTTTGGACAATCATGTATTTTTAATGAATATCCTGTTGTTTTAATAAGAAATACCCCTAGAAATAAGATCGTGCATCGCTCCGCTCGGCGAAATTTTCTTTCATTTCCAATTGGACCCCCCCCCCTTTTTTCTAATTTCCTGCATCTGCGCCTGGGGCTAATGTTTAGCTATGTTCTCCATTGGCATCTGTGTTTTTAGTCTGATCAATATTGCAAAGGACCTACTATACATCATTCCAATACAGTTTCGTTAAATTTGCTTGAATTTGCATGCAAAAATTTTGCGGTCGTATAATGGTATGGTGTTGGCGTCGTCGGCGTCGGCGTCAGCGTCGTCGGCGTTGTCCGCGTCTGTGGACAGCATAACTTTGCTTCTGGTAGACGGATCTTTGTGAAATTTTAGTATGATGTATCTTGGCACACAACTAAACAGATGATTTAATTTCGAGTCCTTGGCCCTGCCATTTTCAGAAAAAGGGACCAAAAAGGCTTTATTATTTATTGCATTTTAATGGAGTTTGTTTTAGTGTGTTCCTGAGGAAATTTTAATCTGTAGTTTGCCAACAGATTTCACGTAGCATGTACCGCTCACGAGATAAAAAGGACCCAACATAGGCGAATCTCAATTTTTTTTTTTAATTTTCAGTCCGATTTTGATGCAGTTTTTTTCAAAAGATTCCTTATGAAAAATTAAGATAGCCATCTACTATTAAATTTTTGGTAACTTGTTTCCTTTCCCTGCTATGAGGGGCCGAACGGGGCCAAAATTGCGCTGATTATTTATTGCGATATACATAGAATAATACCCCAGTATTGTTAGGTGATGAACCAAAAATTCTCCTTTGTTGAAAGATGAACTGAAACCTATTGTAGAAGTGTGAATCTGCTTCAGGGCATTCTATTGTCAATCAACTCTTGATTAAATTACCTATGGAAAAAATTTCCTTCCTTGGTCAAGAATTTTGTTGCAACTTTAATGATTGCTAAATAATGACTTAATGGTGAAATTATTTCCCTAATGGTCAAGTCTTTTATATTTCATCATTAAGTCATTATTGAGCAATCATTAAATGACATTAGAATAAGTTGCAACAAAATTCTTGACCAAGGAAGGAAATTTTTCCATAGGTAATTTAATCAAGAGTCGATTGACATCTACAATAGGTATTTTTAGTTGTAAAGCTTCAGTTCATCTTTCAACAAAGGAGAATTTTTGGTTCATCACCAAACAATACTGGGGTATTATTCTATGTGTATTGGAATAAAAATTTTATTTTTCATCGGATTTCGATGGGTTTTTTTTTTCTTTGGATTCCTCTTGGTTTAAGCTTTCAGCAGTATGTCAACGGATTTGGCGTAGCTCTTACCATTTCCGAGCTACAAGGGGTCAAAGGGGCCGAAATTGCAATCTTTCTAAATATGACAAATCTTTATTTTTCATCGGATTTCGATGGGATTTTTTTCTTTGGATTATTCTTGATATAAGTTTTCAGTGTTATGCCAACAGATTTTGTAGAGCTCTTACTGTTTCTGAGCTACAAGGGGTCAAAGGGGCCAAAATTGCAATTTTTCGAAATAAGTGAAATCTTTATTTTTCATCAGATTTCACTAGATTTTTTAGCTCGCCGGGACGAATGGCTGGAGAGCTATTGTCATACCCTCGGCGTTGGCGTCGTCGGCATCAGCAAAACTTTAACCTGGCTTGTGGAATTGAGACCTCAATAGGATGTTGATATTTGGTATGCGACTTCCTTGTGATGAGAGCTTTCTTCTGGTACCATACTTGTTAGACATTTTGACCTTGAACTTGTCCTTAGGGCAATTTAAAAAAAAAACTTTAACCTTGTCTCTAGTAGGTAGGCTTTTAGTGGTAGGGTGTTCATATCTGGTATGTAACTTCCTTATGATAAGAGCTTACTTCTGGTATCATACTTGTAGACATTTTGACCTTGACTTTGCTCTGAGGGCAACTTTCACCTTGCCTCTAAAAGGTAGGCTTTTAGTGGTAGGGTGTGTATATTTGGTATGTAACTTCCTTATGATGAGTGCTTCCTAGTGGTACCATATTGGTAGACATTTTGACCTTGACCTTGCCCCGAGGGCAATTTTTAAAAAACTTTAACCTTGCCTCTAGAAGGTAGGCTTTTAGTGGTAGGGTGTTCATATTTGGTATGTATCTTCTTTATGATGAGTGCTTACTAGTGGTACCATACTTGTAGACATTTTGACCTTGACCTTGGCCTGAGGGCAATTTTTAAAAAACTGTAACCCTGCCTCTAGAAGGTAGGCTTTTAGTTGTAGGGTGTTCATATTTGGTATGTAACTTTCTTATAATGAGAGCTTTCTTCTGGTACCCTACTTGTAGACATTTTGACCTTGACCTTGCCCTGAGGGCAATTTGTAAAAAAAAACTTTAACTTTGGCTTTAAAAGGTAGGCCTTTAGTGGTAGGGTGTTTATATTTTGTATGCAACTTCCTTATGGTGAGAGCTTTCTTGTGGTACCATATTTGTAGACATTTTGACTTTAACCTTGCCCTGAGGGCAATTCTTTTAAAAACTTTTTAACTTTGCTTCTAGAATTAAATTGTTTAGTGGTGGGGTATTCATATTTGGTATGTGACGTTCTTTTGATGAGAGCTTTCTAACGGTACCATATTTGTAGACATTTTGACCTTGACCTTGCCCTGAGGGCAATTTTTTAAAAAACTTTAACTTGTTTCTAGAATTAAGTTGTTTAGTGATAGGGTGTTTATATTTGGTATGTGACTTTCTTGTGGAGAAAGCTTTCTATTACTTTCGAATTTATTGTGCATTGAGGTTACTGTAATCCTCGGCGAGCTATGTTGTCTTCTGACAACTCTTGTTTGTTTTGTTTGGTGTCCTCTAAACTTTTTTGTAGTATGTCAGAAGATTTTGTGTAGCTCTTACCATTTCTTAGCTATAAGGAGTCAAAGGGGCTGAAATTGCAATTTTCAAAATGTGTAGAACCTTTTAATAATTTTAATGAGGTTGGTTGCTTTGGATTCCTCTTATAGTATAGTTTAAGGAGTATGTGTTGACCAATTTGATATACCTCTTACCATTTCTGATCTATATAAGGAATCATAATTGCTAATTTTTATTTTCCTGAGTTTGTGTTCAGCTAATTACTGGGTCAAGTTCTTTATTGTGTCCATTTAATTACTGTATCAAGCTTTTAACTGTGTCCTCATTCATTTTGAATTACACTTGTTCAAATTTCAGTGTTCGACATGCTGCGGTCGTATCAGCGTAGCCCTTTATTCCTTTAGGCTCCAATGTTAAACCTATATTCCGCACTGGCGGCCATGTTTTTTATCGGGTCGGAACGAAATGAGCAATCTTTGTAAAGGAGCACTACTACATCATTCCTGTAAAGTTTGGTTAGATTTGCTTCAGTTGTTTCAGAGGAGAATATGAAATTTTTTTCCATGTTAAACCTATGTTCCGCGCTGAGCAATCTTTGTAAAGGACCTCTAGTACATCATTCCTGTAACGTTTGGTTGAATTTGCTTCAGTAGTTTCAGAGGAGAAGAGGAGAAGATGAAAATGTAAAAAGTTAACAGACGACGGACGGACGACAAGTGATGGCAAAAGCTTACACTGACCCTTCGGGTCAGGTGAGCTAATGAATGATCCCGACATCCCCAAAAAAGCTATATTCTGCCCCTCTATCAAAATTATCAGCTTCTCCCTTCTTTTAAAAATTACAGTTTCATCATTTCATATTTCAAGGGAAACTGATTGGTATTTGTTAACTCTGGCGATTATATTTTATTGCCTTTTACGATTATTTATCGAGTCAAGCTAACAAGTAAAACATTTTCTTGTAGCCGAGTTGTGTAGGCAAAGTTTTATCTGTCTGCTTGACAAAATCCTAGGGGTTTTCGACTGCAATATCACATCTGCACTACAAGTTTGAGAAGTGATATATCAATTTCAGTCCCTTATGGAAAAATGTGAAGTTTCGGTCCGAACTCTGATTCAAGATTTTTCTTTTACTTAGGACTGTATATGATCATATCTTTTAACGGTCTACGACCTCTCAATAGCAATTGCTGCTTAGTTGCTCACGGACAATACCGCAATAGAAGGGGTGGCACTCATAAAACCGGTTTAACCAAACATTTCTTTTGAAATGCCTGTACCAAGTCAGTACCATTGCGGTCGACAATTTTTTCCACTGGTTTCCACCTGAATTGTCTTTTTGTCTCATGGACTTCGGCTCTTGACAACTCTTTTCGGCTATTTTGTTATTACCCCCATTTTCGACATTAATAAAGGCCTTTCTATAATTATTCAGTTTTAACTTGATTTTAGGGGTCTATTAGTGATTGTTTGATTATCAGGTGTATTTTCTAATTTTAACTCCCTTCTAATCATAGGTCTATGATTTGTGAAAATATACTTAAATTACACTGATTTCATTAAATGATTATTGAAGTGAATGAATACTTGATCCACTTACACAATTGTTGATTACACAAGAAAAAGATCGATGATTACTTTCACTCCCCTTTTATTCTCCGTATCCCCCACCAATGAGGGTCCTCATGGGGGTCCTAGGAATCAAATAATCATTAAATTTTTGCCTTGGTAATTAAATAATCATTAATTTTTTACCCTAGTAATCAATAAATTTTTGGCTTACCACTCAAAAATATATATAAATGCAAGCTAATAATCAAATAATCATTAAATAAATGCTCTCGTAATCAAATAATCATTTAAAAAATGCCCTGATAATCAGGTAATCAAGAAATCTATGACGGGCCTTACCAATGTATTGTCAAGGACTAGCAATAGTAATGAACAAGTTTTAACAATTTATAAAACTTTCAAAGGAGGATTGGGCTGTATGACTTCAGATAGATCCTATTTCAAGTGAAGATATATTTCCTGTTATGACACTGGTAGGTTATTTTATTCGGCGATGGAAATTATATTTTTTCGAAAATTATTACCGGGAACTTAAATGTGAAAATGATAAGAAAAAAAGTTCAAAAGTTCACTTTTGAATTACGAAATTGCTGATCATACATAATATACATTCGTCGAAAATGTATGATTCATGACAATTGTTTGTTTACAAACATAACCTATTTATTGAAATTCAGGTTAAATTATGCGTAAAGTACAAAGAGGAAATAGTAAGGTCACAACAACGTCAGGGACAACTGCTTAATTATGACGTAGTGTGAGTCAATACTATACAAATTGAATAACACTCCTAATTCGTGATAGGGTGATTTAACTTAGTATGTAGTGGATCGAAGCGTTATCTGGTATGAGGGGATTTCAAGTGCAATTTTACATCCGTGTATTTTGTTTTTGAGTATAAAAACAATTTAAAGTAGTTCAAAAATATGTACTGAATGACCAAATTTCGGTCGTTTAGGTCCAACTGAACCTTCTTTATATTTATGTATACGTATAAATAGAAATACTAGTTTGATCATTAATTTTATGTATTTATTTATATTCAAAAACTTTTTTAGTCTTTGTGTTTACCTTGCTCCATTACTTTATATACACTGTAACTCTCGCGTCTTTCAACTGAATTTCATTTTGAAAAAAGTACTTACCATCCATCATATATAGGGTATTCCCCAGTTTTCTTTGACTTACTGATAACCGCCGTAGGTCTAATATATATGAACGTTTGATTTGTGGTTAACATGGCCTCTCTAGATATTAATACACAAAGCTTAACAAATTTCATCCAGTCAGCTCCAAAGGTCGCAACTCCTTCTTTTTTCGCAGTTACTTCGGTATTTTGTTATTTTTTGAAAGCAAAATAAAATTTCGTACAGAAATGAGGCTATAGATAAGCCTAGAACCGTCTTATCGGAAACACCCTTTTAGAAAGCTAAATTCGCTGCTGCAGCTGTATCGTTCTCTGAGAGCCGGCTGTGAGTGTAAGAGCATAAAGGCGCTTTATGGTATAGTAACGTCTTGGTCGAAGATCTCATCTGAAAAGGAATGAACAAATGACACCGGTGCCATGACAATCAATCATACATAGTGATACCATGACAATCAGTTGAAAATAGTGATATAACGACAATGATACAACGACAATCAATTGCTAAAAGTGATTCCATGTCACATATGCCATGACAATCAATTGCAAAAAGTGATGCCATGACACTGAGGCCATGACAATCGATTGCAAAAAGTGATGCAATGACACTGATGCCATGACAATTAATTGCTCAAAATGATTCTATTACAAACAACTTTAAATAGTGATGTCATGACAATCAATTTGCCAAAAGTGATACCATGACACTGATGCCATGAAAATTAACTGCAAAAAGTGATGCTATGACTAAATTCAGATAGTGATGTCATGACAATCGATTGTAAAGAGTGATGCCATGACAATCAATGTCATGACAATCAATTTCAGAATGTGATACCATGATACTTATGCCATGACAATCAATTTCAAAAAGTGATGCCATGACACTGATGCCATGACACCGATGCAATGACAATTAAGACACTAATGCTATGATAATAACTGCAAAAAGTGATGCTATGACAAAAAAATTTCAAATAGTGATGTCATGACAATCGATTGTAAATTGTGATGCCATGACAATCAATTTCAAAAAGTGGTGTCCTGACAATCAATTTCAACTGTAATGCCATGACAATCAATTCCAAATAGTGATGCCATGACACTGATGCAATGACAATCAATTTCAAATAATGATATCATGACAATCGATTGTAAATAGTGATGCCATGATAATCAATTTCAAATGATGCCATGACAATCAATTTCAAATAGTAATGGCATGACACTGATTCAATGACAATCCTTTTTGAATAGTGATGCCATGACAATCAATTGCAAATAGTGATGCCATGACAATCTAAATGCAAAACTTCATTCAGTCGAACGTTTTGATGATCAGGTTAAAGATTGTTACAGAGAAAGAAGGTGACCATGGCAAACATTTATCACCCCACTGTGAAGACTCAATTTTTAATAAATTTTACTCTGATAGAATATTTTAGAAACAGTGGATGGTGTACGCTATATAGCTATACACAATGAAGAAGTATGCTTGAAATTTTATGTCAGGGTAATACTCTTGAGGAAACATTGAAAATGAAATAAAAATGGATGACAGGAAACATGTTCTATGGCTGAAAAATATAATTTCATGCTACGATCTGCCGAAAAATTGCACAAGAAAAACACCGGAAAAACACAAAGTATTAGTTTCGTGTAGACCGAAAATGCTAAGTTTTTATCGTGTTTATAGTGTTAAGTTTTATTCTCTTATGATGTGGCAGCAATATCTATTTCTTACACGATAAGATAATTTTTCGTATCACTTAGTGATAACTTTTATGCTATCATTTCATTGGCCTTTCATACGATTAGATAACTTTTCAGCCGTATTTTCATTGGTTGTTCTGTAGGTCACACATCAGGTCAAACCAACGTCATGGCATCTTTTTTTTAATTCCGTGCTCATTGCATTATGTCGTCTGCATTATTTTTTTATTCCATTGGCAAGAAGAAGAAATGGAAAAATGAGCTTCGTGTGTACACACCTATTAATTCATTCTCCCAAAACAGTTGAATACATTTTGGCCACTTGAAATATATTATTTTATTGCTAAAAATAAGTTAAATTTTCTTCCTGTGTTCTGTGTTGATGTTCTGATGTAATGTGTATTGGCATCATGGACGCGTGGAAATTGACATCAGAATCAGTTACCACAGAGACAATCTGTGTAAATCTGGTCGTTTTACTATCAACGTATTTTTTATAGTAAATCGTAAAAAATACGTTGATAGTAAAACGACCAGATTTACTCAGATTACCGACATTATGAGATAGAAGTAGTAATATTAAGTTTATTTAGAAGTAAATATATACTTGGAAGGTGATATAAAAAAATGCAGACACGATTTAAAAAAAGGGGGGTAGTAGGTCATGACCCCACGTACCCGTGGGTCAAATCAATCGAGTGAGATACCTTCTTCCTTTTATAGTAAATCGTAAAAAATACGTTGATAGTAAAACGACCAGATTTACTCACATTACCGACATTATGAGATAGAAGTAGTATATTACGTTTATTTACAAGTAAATATATACTTGGAAGGTGATATAAAACAAGATAAGATATGGGTAAACCCATATCCAAGGATACTCGATTGTTCACCTGTACAATTTGAAAAGGATCATTTTCAAACAAACAAACAAACAAACAAAACCAAAAACAAAAAGATGTGTTTATGTTTATGATTTTTTTTATTCCATTCGTTTCTTTAGGTTCTCACCATTAACCCTTACTGTTTCTTAGCAATATGGAAAATTGGGGGGGGGGTCAAAATTGCACATGTACTAGATAATACAAAGTTATTTTTTTCATTTGATTGTAATTGAATTTAATGCATGTCAACATCCAGAGACATACAGAGATTAGCAACAACTCGAAATCGTTAACATCACGGGTGTAAACTCGCTCCAATGATGCAACACTAGAATCGAAACTCTTCGTAATTTTGGTTAAAGGGTGCTTATCTTTGGCATATGGGTCTACAATGGGGTTGCAAAATTACATTGAAAGTCTACAAAGGGCTTGCAAATTACCGTAATAGTAGGGGGTCGAAGTTAAGGACCTGTTTCCAACCCCCCCCCCCCCCCCCCCCACCAAGGGTCCAACCCCAAGAACCCACTGTCTGGATCCTCCAATGATGCTTTTGTGGTAAAAATTATCTGACTTTGTGATTTCTCTAAGGATGAAAGTCTTATTAACTGCGGAAGCGTACATATCTAAATGGCTATTTTTTTTATTTTTATTTTTTTAAAATGTCAACTTTAATCTCGGAAATCCCAACTTTAATCTTGGTAGGTCAACTTCGCCTATAAAATCTTTTTCTCGTTTTCGTCTTATAAAAAAATTGTCTGCATGTTTGCGGTCCTTAAATATCCCTTAGTTTTTGTATATCGTTGAATCCGTTGAATGGTCTAAATAGTTCGATTATAGTAGGCCTACTTGCTAGTCACTTAATTCAAAGAATTTCAAAAATTTAAAAAAAAAAAGAAAGGGTATTTTTTCAAGATTGATTAAGCCTAACAGCAAAAGTAAACAAACTGTAACAATTATGTCACATGTGTTACATGTAAACACATGCACATTTATAAATATATGCATATAATGCACACAACAAATATTTTTATATCCGGCTTATCACACAAGGACGTTTACTGAAAAACATTCAGTCCATTTAGGTCATAAAAATTCTTCCATTGTCCCAAAATTAAACAAACGAAACAAAGATGAGAGATAGAAATATTCAAGCAATAACACAATAAAAACAAGAGGCTCTCAAGAGCCAGTATAGCTCACCTGAAACATCACAGAGGCAACCAGTCAAATGTTATGATGCCACTGGCTTCCAACCATGTTCGATGAAGCATGGGTATTATCAACACAATTTTTAAAGAGGGTCAACCAAATAATACTGTGGATTTCGAGAAGACCTCTGATTGAATTGATTCCATAAAAGTCCTTTGTAGACTATGTTCTCCGCTGGTGGCCATCTTGAATTGGATACAAACATAAATGAAAATCACAGACTTTAAAAAGGACAACCAAATGACTACTGTGACAAAGTTTGGTTCTAATTTGCTCAGTGGTTTCAGAAGAGAAGATCTTTAAATGCATTTTCTTTGGGTCATATGTTTGATTATGGCCCACTGTTGGCCATCTTGGCTGAGGTACGAACATAAAATTCGCCACCCTAGGACTTTTGTGACCAAATCTCATCCCTTCACGCATTGATTTTTTTTTTCAGCTTCTAAATATTTCACTTTGACTTTTGGCTCAGATGATTCTAATTTTCTTCCAAATGTTATAAAATAAAAAATAAAATTAGCCCCGGGTTTTTCAAAATGTAGGATGAGAATCTATGTGTTGTATGATACAATGGGGTCCGCGATGTAACTATATATATAGTTAGCATAAGTGAGTAAACAGTGTGGGTGGCAAATGAGTGGGCTGTTCGCTGCTTATCCGGGTATTAACTTATATTAGTTAAACTATTATACAATATTTCAATTCTTACAGATGTCAAATACTGCATGTTTTATTAGTTCAGATAATCCAAAAATATTTATCTAAAAAAAATCACTTGAAGTAAATATTATAATTTTTTTCAAACAAAAATATTGTGGGCCGTTTATGAAGTAAATGTGTCCGCTATATTTATGGTTATATACCAATGTCATCGGATACTGCTTCCTATTAATCACGGAAACCGACATCGAATAGGAAAATCTTTTATATGAAATGACATTTCCGATTGATAACTTAAAATTTCTCGAATGTTGATCTATGTCATGCTCAACAAAAAATTCCACAGAAATTAGGTTAAACAGTTGCAGTTACAGTGGGAACCAATTAGGCACATCAGCGAAAAAAAGTGATGATCAATGATAAACTTACATATGTAATGGCTAAAGATGTTGTCGTGGGGTCAGTTATTTTTAACTCCATGTTTTTTATGAATATAAGATTTTTTGCAACGCATTTTGGTCAGCACTATCAAAAACTAACTCTAGTGGCATAACAGGGGTATAGGAGCGGGGGTCTCATCCTGAACCCCGACTTTATTATTTTTTTTCAAATCTCGACATCCTCAACTTAAAATTGATGAAGTCCCGATTCTCGGTGCATTTATTTCGAGAAATCCCAGGCAAAAATGACAGATATCCAGAAATCAGGAGCTTAAAACTTCGAATCCCGGCTTCCCGAAAAAGTCTCCCACCCAATTAATATTATGTCTTAATTAATCAAATAATTCTCTAAGACTCTTGAGTTTCTTATAAGACTCTGGAGTTTCTAATAAGACTGTGGAGTTTCTAATGAGGGTACATATACCAAAATTATGCCAATTATTCTCAATTTTATATGCAGAACTCGAAGGCCGGAAGATTCACGCGAGTAGTGAACTTTTTTGTCACATGTATGTTCACTCCATATCCTTTCATTTTTCTTTCCGTCCATAACTCCGTCTATATAGATATAGACTCCATATGCCCTATGGTTAAGTCTATCAATTTTTACCTCCTAAAATCGNGGGGGGGGGGGGGGGGGGGGCAAACGTCAAGGAACAGTCGAGCTGCTGAAGCTAAGGATATTTGAGTTGGTCTCGCATTTAGCAGGTCTATGTCTCACCTGTGTACGATGCTTTCTTCGGCCTCGTCATTATTTCGGCTTAAGCCTCGTATATCCCTGTCCAAAATGATCCATTGATGAAGCTTTGGTCTAGTCCTTACCCTAATTCCTCACCAAAGCTTTTGTTTTGTGCTCTCTTACCCTAACCCTTACTACTTGTGCTATCTCTGTAACGTAGGTGTTGACCTAACCATAACCCTTTACCTTAACAAACCTGATGTAGTAGTGTTAGATGGGGGGGGGGGGGGGGGTCTTAGATAAATAATGCTGTTTCTTGTCATTAGATATTATGATATATTCTAACCCATTAAAACCCTTGTCATTGTTCTTTCTGTCTCGATTATGCAGTGTTCTCTTAACTTATTCTCTCCTTTCTGTATTTTTTGTTATCTTTTATTCTCAGCCCTTTTCCTGTACCTAAGTCGTTGTATTTTTATTTCTTTCATGTTTTGTTCCCTAAATTTTCATCCCCATATTCTTTCGTTTCCTAATTCTTTGTATATATGTTGTCCCATAGATGTATTATGTATTAGACATAGATAGAGCACTCCAAATGTGACCCTTGGTACACCATGCTATGTCCATTTCTGTCTCATGTGTGTTGCAGACAAAATCAGAAAGACGAGGAAAATCTCGTTATCTGAAGGAAGGTTATTTAAGTTTAATCAGAGAAACTTGATATAACATATACCTACTGATTAGTGGAATTTAAGTAATAAGGGTATATTTTTTCTTAATCTAATCATCTTTTTTCCATAAAAATCGGACTCTGGAAACGAAAGTTATTAAGGAAAGAAGATGTTGATTTTCCAAAATGTGCAGTTTAGGAAGGTATTTTATTTAAGTTCCGGTTATTTCCTAAACATAAAACCTTTGATTAAATTATGCTTTGAAATCCCTTTTGGTGGTATATTGTGGTTGAAAGCGGAGCCAATTTAATCGATTGAATTTGACTATAAGCGAAAAAAAATATGATTTAAAAAAATCAGTATTTTACAGGAGTTGTATTACTTGAGGTGATCATAATGATAAAAGATTACATTCTTATAAACTGTATATTTTGTCAGTCCGTCCGTCTGCTTTTTTTTCATTGTTTAAATTCAAATTTGAAAGTAATCTTTCTCCCTCAATATTGTTTACTTGTTTTAATTTCAAGAGCAAATTCTTAGAAATCATTGTCGATTCTGCGGATCACGAGACCATAAGCCATACGGTAGAATATCTCCTGATTGGAAAGAACATTTTCATAAGAACATTCTCAGATTATTCGGAATAAATGCTCATTATGATGACAATCTGAACTATTCTGAATATTCACAATTTGTATTATGACAAGCAATCATATCATCATCAGCAGGCATACCACACAAAGTAAACATTGCGAAATCTATTTTTCATATATTTTATATTAAAATATTAATTATTACTTATATATAGAAATGTTTTGATTTAATCTGGATATTATTATCAGCAGACACACAACCATCCTTCCAAGTCAGGTGTTCTGAGTTAACGTTCGTGAGGGAACGGGAAAGGGAACACCTGACTTGGGAGGCTCTGGCACAAAGTAAACATTCATATAGTGCGAAATCATTTTCCCAATATAACTTATAAAAACTTATAGTTTGGGTTTATGGATTTCCATAAATATTTTTGATTCGATCTTCAATTTAAGAGACAGAAGGTGTAGAAATGGCTAAATTCGATATTAATGGGCATTTGTTGCCGCTATGCACGTGCTGCTTCGTTGGGGTGATGGAGCTTTGCTGTCGTTGTGCTATGGTGATAGAAAGAACGGCAGCATCAGCTTCTCGGCTGGAATGTGGAAAATTGCTGTTCAATATCGTCATGATCGCTTTAGAAACAACGAGATATACTAAATTTATATATGATATAGAAAAAAATGTAAGGATATGGAGTGAATGTACATATGACAAAACGCACACGATACATAGAAAACTCCAGTTTATCAAGGACATGGTTTTTATTCCTGTCTACATCTTGATGTCGCCTGACTCGGGGTCTTCAACCAGACGTGAACAATATGATCCTCCCTCAAGCGATATATATTAAGGATAATGTGGGCCGATTTTGGAACGACCTCGGGTCGAGTTTAAATGTTCAAGTGTCGGTATATTTATACCATATTCCATAGCCATTCATCACCTATACCAATCGCTTTAGACTATGACCAATAATCCCAGCTTTCGACGAATAAAGATATCCCAAATTCATATATCAAGTAACCAAATTACCGATATTAAGGATAAGCGACGAATTTAGGCCGTCCATAGCACTTTGATACCAATACCAATCACTTCAGACGCATTTAGCACTCCGAATTCATATATTATACATGGTCCAACATCTGGGACTAATATATATAAGCCCCAGTCCAACATGCATTTATATTATGCTAAGAATGACCCGCTCTTCAAGATCAAAAAAGCTAATTTTTACGGTCAATTTACTTTCCACGATTAGGAGACATAACGTTACCATGGAAACACAAATTTTCTGTTATAACCACCGGTCAGTTAATCGTCCGGATAATATGCACCGCGGCCGGGGTGACATGATCGGTTTACGGCCCTTGGGCATGTTTTTGTGTCTAACGATTTTTCTGTGTTATATTGTTATATGCCGGCGATTTGTTTAACATATATTACTTACTTTAATCATGGTAGTATAAAAATCTATATTTTTTCTATACTGGATGGTTTTTGTATACAGTGTATCCTAATACTTTGTCACAAGGATCCTGATTTCGAGATATTTCGGCCCTTAAACGGTTCGGCCATTTGAAATTTCGGCCATGTGTAATTTCGGACTTTTCAGCCCTCACATAAGTATGTGTTGAATGTTTTGCATTTCCGTATGAAACTTTGATAAATGATATAAAACATTAGCCAGATTACTTTTTACGAACTGAACGAGGAGTTAGTTGCTCCCATATTCCAAAATGACTAGATATCCATTTAACTCCACACTTTATGAGAAAAGAAACTATATGGTATCAGGAACTATATATAGGTCCACAATTTGTAAATATCGAATAAGTGCTCACTCTCTTGCAATAGAGAAAGGGCGCTATAAAAATATCACCCAAAATGCAAGACTTTGTACTAAATGTGAAAGTGGGTAAGTCGAAGATGAAATACATTTTTTCATACACTGCCCCAATATAACATATACAGACAAGAGTTAAATAATAAGTTGAAATGCGAATTTAAAAATTTTGATTATTCGACTGAAAACAAACTGTATTTGATACTAAACAGTAGTTCCAGTAGTGCATAAGGCACATATGGCAGAATCAGGGGTACTTTACTAATTTGCATAGCGGCCATCTTGTAACTCTTGCTTGTCGGCCATGTTTAGTTGAAATGCACAGGGGGGATATTGAAATTTTGCAAAATTATCTAATAATACACTTCAAAACATATTTGTCCGCATCTAGCAAGATTCTGCACATTGTTTACATCTATTCTATACATAAATACTTATGTGTAATAATGAAAATTTCTGGCCAATTAAGTTCGAAATTCGAAGCGGGATCATGACATTTTGACTGTAGAAGCCATTGTAAAACTGCCGAGTGAGCTATCTTTGACAGAAAAATACACATCAAAGATAAATATGTAGCAAATTTGTCCGCATATGACGGTGAAATATAACTCGCATAGATTCATAATCAGTTGTCCCTTTTAAACTTACTTATGAGAATTTGCGGTCAAATTGAATTGAAAATGTGTAATTCCCAGCTTTCCAGTGACGGGGAATCCTTCTACAGACTGATTTTAACTGCAAGTCTATGTTTTAAAATTCCCACAACAAGAACTTTTCATTACGGAAGATAACATTAATACAGTACTTTTAGAAAAAAGACATGGGTAATAATCCGGAAAACTGAGATGTACCTTCAAAGTTAAACTTTAATAAAGGGAAGTAATTCATCAAAAAGGGGTGTGGTCACGTGATTTTATCTCATGAATAAAATACCCCCGATTCTTCCGTATGAATTATTGAATTTATCAATAAATGCCAAGATATATAACTTAACTATAAAAGTAACAAGAGTAAACCCCTCCTTTTCATTGACCTTACATATTGTTATTATTAATAATTACACATAAAAGTCACTGCCACCACAGGTTTCTATAATTGTATATTCATACATTGTCATTTATTGAATCATATTGTTTTGAACCACTCATGTCTTGGTATTTTTATGTTGTTAGTTGTGTTATAACCATTTACTGAAAATGTGTTGATACAAATAAAATATTTCGTATTTCGTAAAACTTGGTTAGTTATATATAGTCCCTGATGGTATGTATTATATATAATAGGGGTATTATTTAGAATTTAATTTGTTATCATTCTAACAAAATCGTCAATGCATTTTAATTTTTTTTCAACCACATTATATAGTGTGAGATTCCTCACTGTTTTGAAGACCGTACGGTGACCCCTAGATGCTTTGTTTTGGAGTCGTTTTAACCTGGATATGGGATGTTGTCTCCTTTACATTTACCCCACTTCCTTTCTTTTTAATATTATGTTAGCCAATAAAAATATCAGGAATAATTAAGGCAAAGCAGTAAGATGTCTTCCTTGTTGAAATCCTAAATGGTCAATCAGGACTTTGGCCGAAACATCCAAGTCCGAAACGACCACGTCCTGCTACCAAGGAGCCTCTTGTTGCACTTGTGTTAAAATATGTTACCTCCCATTATGGCCTTTGTTCGATTTATAACGACTAATTCGTAAGTCAAAATGACGGAAGTTTGTAAAATAAATATGCGCTGTATAACATCTGCGCACAATATGCAAATCACCCGTGACAACAAATACGTCAGCAGGTGCCCCTTAGGTGCTGTGTGCATCAAGTAGCTCAAATTCTACCTGACAATGTTTTGATTTTGCATTGGAATGTTTACACATGTGTGTATTCGGTGTCACAATGAAAACAACAGTTGGTTTTAAAAATTGGATTATGATTATTAATATGGTGGATGTCATTCACCAGAAATAAACGGATAGGTGTAATAAATCTGTGTAAGATAGCAGTGCCTTAAACTTCGTTAAATATTGCGATCCAAAATGGACGTCAAAACTGAGGTTGATCCTCTGAAAATTGATCCAAACTTTGAGCCACAACAAAGAGAAAGAAGCAACACATGGCATGGAAGCACAACCAGTAGTTATGTAAACGCTCAGTGCTCGCCAGTGTCTGATGAATTAGTTACTGTGGATGTGCAGAAACCCGAAAATTTAACACAAAAAACCAAGTCGTCGTCTTCTCGTCGTAATGCCTGGGGAAATTTATCTTACGCTGACCTAATTACGAAAGCTATTTCAAATTCTCCTGAACAGAGGTTGACCCTGTCGCAGATATACGACTGGATGGTTCAGAATATCGCTTTTTTCAAAGACAAAGGTGACAGTACTAGTTCCGCAGGCTGGAAGGTTAGTGAAGCTCAATTTATTTAGACAGAAATATTCCACATTGCGATTACGTTTTTTGTTGATTAGTGGAAACCACGTGGGTATAGTTGTATTTGTTTACATTTTGCCTTCATTTCAGTTTTTACTGTAATAGCAATTACTGTGAAATACCTCGATAATTGGCTGATCACCAGACATCTACATGTACTATTGTATAATAATGTAATTAAAAGATGACATAATAAGGGGCGTGTCTTATGTGATGCATGACAGCTGATTTAATAATTTACAATAGGAAATCCATGTTCTTATTACCATATCATAAGTTTTCCAAGCAATAACATTTTGAAATTACACATCAACACAAAATTAGGTGCTGTATATACACAAAATACACAAATATGTAGTAGATATAAAATTAGATGCACATAAAATAACAACTTAAATGTTTATCCTGTTGATGTGCTAAGAAATGTTAATTTTACATTTTTGCCAACAAAACAAATCTTTTGGTATTGTGTTTTCAGGTTTTTAATTGTTTGCTATTTGGTAGGACCAAGAGCAAACTGTGCTTCTTATTTTTCCCTATAACAGTTAACAGGGGGTTGCTACGTCACATGCACAGATACTGTAACATTATAAAGGCTTGCTTTGCGTATGTTGTGTCTACTTTTATGATGAAATAAAACCAACGGTAAGCAATCTGAATGAATCCACCGAAGGGCAGGCACCTTATTCAACATTTTTAGCACAAATGCTCCACGTAAAAACCTGCCAGTCTTGTAAACACTTCTGTACAGTTGAAAATCGGGGCACATATATATAGGTGGCATCGCACCAATCATGCTTGAATAATTCTACTAACATATATGCAATATGTT
>MJUU01028778.1:0-11581 GCA_002080025.1 Modiolus philippinarum
CTCCTTAGTTTTAAACAAAAGTTGGTAAAATTAAGATATTGCAAGTTTCAATAAACGTTTAAAATGAGGGTAAAAACAAAATTACAGAACAGAGTTGTCAAGAGCCGACGTCCATGAGACAAAAAGACAAATCAGGTGGAAACACCGGGAAAATTGTCGACCGCAATGGTCCTGACTAGACACAGGCATTTCTAAAGAAATTGTGGGTTAAACCGTTTTTATGGAGCGCCAAACCTCCTCTTCCATTGCGATAGTGTCCGGTGGCAACTCAATAGTAATTGCTATTGAGAGGTTGTAAAGAGTTAAAAGAAATGACCATTCCAGTACTTAGAAGAAAAAGAATACTGAATCAGAGTTCGGACTGAAACTTTAAATTTTTCTAAAGGGGACTGATATCAATTAAAAAACTTCTTTAATGAATGTATAAGACGGACTTTTTTGAAGCGTTGATTAATAGGGCGGACACGGAGATAACTATGTCTAATGAGTCTGTATTTTTGTGCTAGCTCTCGCGTAACGAATCAACTATGAAACATACTAGGAGAAGCAGGAGAAGCTGAAATATTACTGTCCATGTTAAGGAAATTGATAATTTTGAAATAAAATTAAAATCGTCCCTTTTGTCGTAAATAAACAATGAAAGAATATAGAGTAAATGCACATCAGACAAAGTTATTTCAAATCCATGGTAAGACCATGCAATAGAACAACGGTTTTATTGTTCTGCAACATACAGTCACCATGAGGCCTTCAACAAAAAGACTTAAAGGTATAAATTTTCCTGTTTACTATGTTATTTAATACAAAAGGGAACTAATTTGAAAAATATATTTTAAGATAATTAGACGCCTGTATCAAAATTGAAAGGAGTGAAAGTGGTGATCTCTGAAGGCAAAGAATTGTATTGCAGCTCATTTGTAATATTGATTCAATTATTGAACGGATACAAGAGTAAATATAAGAAGAATATTTTTTAAAACACCTTGCATGGATTCATAAAATTTGATTAACAAATCATAAGTTAAATAGCCATGTGTGATTCCCGAATGGCTTGCCACGGTAAATATGCAATTGCCTATGTTTCACATTTTCATTCATTAGAGTTAAATAAAATGTGATAAAACAAAACCTATATTGGGCTAGGAGTCAATTCAACAAACAAGAAACAACAGGTCTATATAAAGTAAAATATCCAAATTATGAAATAATGCAAGTGTACTGTTGAATATTGAAACAACAATTGTATGTAGTCTTGCAAACAAAATCATGAAATTGCCTTTTTATGCCTGAAATTATATGAATTTATCCTCTTTACATTTATTTTATTACACTGCAGATCTTCTATTGCATTATCCTTTAATTAAAGCTTCTTACGATAAGGGTTTTTTTTTTCAATGATAACGGTATTCAAAAAAGGAATGACATAGGATTTCGTTGGAACTTAACGTATTCATAACTACAAGAGTACATAGAATAAAAGATTTAGCATTAATTAAAATTTTTTATGCCACCAGATCGAGGATCGGGGGGCATATTGTTTTTGTCCTGTCTGTCTGTCTGTTTGTCGGTGCGTCCGAAACTTTAACCTTGGCTATAACTTTTGAACTATATAAGGTAGACTTTTGATACTTGGCAAGTGTATAGGTCTAGTCAAGAGGAACATAAATATGCAAAAAAAATAGGTCAGGTCAAAGGTCAAGGTCACTGAGGTTAAAAAGGGTTGAATTTGGCTGTTTTCACATATTTGACTGCTTGAGACAAAAAGACAAATCAGGTGGAAACACCGGGAAAATTGTCGACCGCAATGGTCCTGACTAGACACAGGCATTTCTAAAGAAATTGTGGGTTAAACCGTTTTTATGGAGCGCCAAACCTCCTCTTCCATTGCGATAGTGTCCGGTGGCAACTCAATAGTAATTGCTATTGAGAGGTTGTAAAGAGTTAAAAGAAATGACCATTCCAGTACTTAGAAGAAAAAGAATACTGAATCAGAGTTCGGACTGAAACTTTAAATTTTTCTAAAGGGGACTGATATCAATTAAAAAACTTCTTTAATGAATGTATAAGACGGACTTTTTTGAAGCGTTGATTAATAGGGCGGACACGGAGATAACCATGTCTAATGAGTCTGTATTTTTGTGCTAGCTCTCGCGTAACGAATCAACTGTGAAACATACTAGGAGAAGCAAGAGAAGCTGGAATATTACTGTCCATGTTAAGGCAATTGATAATTTTGAAATAAAATTAAAATCGTCCCTTTTGTCGTAAATAAACAATTAAAGAATATAGAGTAAATGCACATCAGACAAAGTTATTTCAAATCCATGGTAAGACCATGCAATAGAACAACGGTTTTATTGTTCTGCAACATACAGTCACCATGAGGCCTTCAACAAAAAGACTTAAAGGTATAAATTTTCCTATTTACTATGTTATTTAATACAAAAGGGAACTAATTTGAAAAATATATTTTTAGATAATTAGACGCCTGTATCAAAATTGAAAGGAGTGAAAGTGGTGATCTCTGAAGGCAAAGAATTGCATTGCAGCTCATTTGTAATATTGATTCAATTATTGAACGGATACAAGAGTAAATATAAGAAGAATATTTTTTTAAAACACCTTGCATGGATTCATAAAATTTCATTTACAAATCATAAGTTAAATAGCCATGTGTGATTCCCCAATGGCTTGCCACGGTAAATATGCAATTGCCTATGTTTCACATTTTCATTCATTAGAGTTAAATAAAATTTGATAAAACAAAACCTATATT
The DNA here is from genome assembly GCA_002080025.1 of Modiolus philippinarum. Lineage (NCBI taxonomy): Eukaryota > Metazoa > Mollusca > Bivalvia > Mytilida > Modiolidae > Modiolus > Modiolus philippinarum. The sequence goes on from MJUU01028778.1 coordinate 2,777, forward strand.
GGGCTAGGAGTCAATTCAACAAACAAGAAACAACAGGTCTATATAAAGTAAAATATCCAAATTATGAAATAATGCAAGTGCACTGTTGAATAGTGAAACAACAATTGTATGAAGTCTTGAAAACATGAAATTGCCTTTTTATGCGTGAAATTATATAAAGTTATCCTCTTTACATTTATTTTATTACACTGCAGATCTTCTATTGTATTATCCTTTAATCAAAGCTTCTTACGATAAGGGATTTTTTTTTCAATGATGACGGTATTCAAAAAAGAAATGACATAGGATTTCGTTGGAACTTAACGTATTCAAAACTACAAGAGTACATAGAATAAAAGATTTAGTATTAATTAGAATTTTATGCCCCCAGATCGAGGATCGGGGGGCATATTGTTTTTGTCCTGTCTTTCTGTTTGTCTGTGCGTCCGAAACTTTAACCTTGGCTACAACTTTTGAAATATATAAGGTAGACTTTTGATACTTGGCAAGTGTATAGGTCTAGTCAAGAGGAACATAAATATGCAAAAAAAAATTTAGGTCAGGTCAAAGGTCAAGGTCACTGAGGTTAAAAAGGGTTGAATTTGGCTGTTTTCACATATTTGACTGTAGAATCCTTATTATTTATCGCTTTGAGACGGGGTTTGTTTGATGTTATTGCTAATAAAATTGCGCAACTGAGGTATGTAGACAGATTTGGGGTAGCATTTACCGTTTTCGAGAAACAAGAGGCCCAAAGGGGGACAAATGGAAAAAAATTAATTTTTCATTTTTTTGTCGGATCTTGATGTAGTATATTTCTGTAAGATTCTTATAGCATGTTTAAACAGATACTTTTAACAATTAAAACCATTTCAATAAGCAAGAGGCCTAGAGGCTTCATCTGTTTCAGAATAAAGGGGTTAAATTGGGTGTTTTCATGGTAATAAACAACTTTTGAACTATGTAAGATAGACTTTTAATACTTGGCAAGTGTATAGGTTTTGTCTAGAGGAACATAAATATGCAAAAAAAAATTAGGTCACATGTCAAGGTCATAGGGGTCAGGAAAGGGTGAAATTGAGTATTTTCATATATTTTACTGTGGAATATGGGAGCATATGTAGTGTTTCACAAACACATCTTTTTGTTTTTTGTTTTTTTTGTTTTTGTTTTTTTTTTTTTTTATTTTACGGCTTTGCATTTTTAATTTCAAATTGATTTGAAAAATATTGCAGGAAAACTGTGAATTTATAAAATTCAGGAAAATTAAGGGTCCCATTGTTGTTGCTATGTAGTCAATACATATATGTTTGCATTCAAACAATGTGAACATACTTGATTTGTTAATCAACAAGCAAGAGTGGTTCTTAACTATATTTATTTGCAAAATCAACAAGGTATACATTGTTTGTACCGATGCAACAAATCGAAAGTCCTTATACCAGCCCATATATAAAAGACATTTTAAAGACAACATCAACAGCATAGACTTAAACAAATAAACAGAATTGTACACAAAATTAATTTCATTAAAAAAGTTTCTATTTTTTTTGTATATTAATAAATTTTCATTCATGAATAACAGGTTTTGAATAATACAGCGACAAGTACAATCTGGCACAATGCCAAGTTAGAATGCAACATTACAATAAATGATATATATCGTTATTACAAGAGAAATTTGTGTTTGTTAGCAAAGGAATCAAAAGCAGAATTTTAAGCAAAGATATCAAATTGCAGATTTTTAAGCACATGTATCTGATTGCAACATTTTTCAATAAAAAAAAAACTTTGTTAAGTAAAGTAAGTGATAACCGAATCCATAACCAACCATCGTCTCAACTATCAGAAAGTATCTGTCATGTTAGATTGTGGTTACTTTGACGTCAGAACTTGAATTTTTTTTTATACTTCCTTACTTTTTAAGCACAACCACAAAACTGTTTTGAATAAAATATAGTATAAGATTCAATCTTCGGTCTCGAAACATAAAACCACAGTTACAAAACATATCATGTGTTGAAGACCGTAAGGTGACCCTAGATGCTTTGTTTTGGGTCGATTTAACCTGGAGATGGAATATTGTCTCCTTGACATTTACCCTATTTCCTTTCTTTTTCATACATATGAATATAACCAAGACAACCACTTACAAACTTCAGAAGTAAAAAAATATGTCTAGGCTACCAATTCTTGACTACATTATTATAATTGTTATGAATCTAGATAATAAATTATAAGCCAGAGCAATACTGAAATTATAAATACGAATCAGTGACTATTTTATCTAAGTACATGTAACTACCAAATACAAAAGCATCATTTTGCATGCAAGCTATTTTCATTTTCAGTCGCTTAAATGACTAAACGATTTTTTTCTATTTTGCAAATATACTCTTCATACCGACAATTGTACACGTGTAATGTCATTCACTCACACATATTTCGAGAATTACTATTTACTTCTTATAAGCATCTGGTTTGGTTATGTCATTTTGGAAAGCGATTCTTCATACAGGCAATTATACGGCCCAAAGAGGGTGAAAGTGACGTCAGTAAGTATTAACGGCCTTCAAATACTGTTAGTCAATACAAAAATGTTTATGAAAAAGGGTACTTTTTTGGTCAATGCTTGTATTAATGATCCGCAATTTATTACAAATTAAGTGAAAACTGAACCGTCAGTCTAAAACGAACAATCCAAAGATACTGACAAACAACATCTACATACTCCAATTAATTTACTAATTAATTGTCAATTTCCGATTTCTTGAAAATTGATATTTATTTTTCATAATTTGCTCCATCAAATGATTTAGTAAGAGACAACGTCAGTAGAATACCGAAGGAGTGAAATTTACAAAAATCAAAGTCCAAAGCCACGGCCAAAACGAGAACACAGAAAAACAATGACGTTAGACACAAAAACAATGACGTTAGACACAAAAACAATGACGTTAGACACAAAAATCAATGACGTTAGACAGATACAAAGCACAAAAACAGAAATTACAACATACAAAACAAAGGCACTCACAGTGTGAACTGATAGAGGTGTTTTGGTTCTGTCTCCAATAAAAGACTCATCCACAAGTTGGCTAGTCCAATATTTTCGACAATATTCTTTGTATCAAAATCAAAACTTCCATTATTATATACAAAGATGACAATAAAAATGTTTTACCTAAAATTTAAAACGCTACATTGTTCTTTTTGATATGTTTTATTTAGTATGAATAAATAAGACATGGCGAAAAAACCTAAGCAGCAGGTGTTCAACGTAACATAGAAGTAGGTTTTAAATTTAAAAAAAATGTTTAATAATAACAAAAAATATATTATTATCTTATTTTGCCAATAACAATAGGCATTCCTTTAATATTCCAGACTGGCTAAATCATTATAATTACTTTTCTAAAGTTCAATATAAAGAAATACCAGGATTTTTTCTTATTTTTACTGCAAACAAATTTGATTGTTTTCTATAGAAAATGAAATATAATTCTAATTTAAATCTTTTTAAGTATTATCTTAGGCACAAAAACCAATAAAAATTATTACTGAAATAATTTCAAGGTCATTATCTTTCTTATCAAGTTTTCAAGTCATCGACAGATCTTTGTAACAACCATCGCTACATTTAATACTCATAAAAAGATGGAAAAATAGTAATTATGCATTATAAGATACCCCGCCACTTTTCCCAAAATTTCAAAGATAAAATGGTCATAATTCCGGAACCATGTGTACCACTGAACCCTAAATTAAACGTAGTCTGGATTTTGTAGTAATCAACTTACATACCAAGTTTGAAGACAGAATGATATATATCATTCACAAGTTATAAGTCGGAAACCCTAAAAATTGCTAAATTTTGAAGTTTCAAGGGACAAAACCCCTGAACCCCTTAGACCTCTATGCCAAAAATCAAACTTGGTCTTAAATTTATTGTAAACAACCTGCAACCCACGTTTGAAGACAGTATGTTATTTCGTTCACAAGTTATCAGTCGAAAACCCTAAAATTCTTAAAATTTCAAAGGGCATTCCTCATGAACCCCTTGGACCTCTGAACCCAAATTTAAACTTGAGCTGAGTTTTGGTAAACAATTTTCATACCCAAGTTTGAAGACCTTATGTTATTTCGTTCACAAGTTATCGGTCGGAAACCTTCGGGGACGGACAGACGGACGAGCGGATGGACACACGACTGAGGGTATCACATAATACCTCGAGCTCGCCACTACGTGTGGCGGGTTATAAAAAGAAGAGTTTATATTACATGACTAAAATATTGTTCATGCAACTGATATTCCCACAACAAGAACTAAAACAGATTACGTAAATGGTTTTTACGCTTTCATTGATAAAATATTTTGGTATATATTTTGAACTTGAGTATTTCTACCATTTTAAAATATTTGTCCATTAAACCTTTTGCACTTTCCTTGTCGATTTTTATTTCGCTCATTTTTATGAATAAATAAAACAGAACTGAAAACATTTAAGCAGCATGTGTTCAACATAACATAGAATTGGTTTTGATGCATCAATTCTTTTTAATAACATTTTACCAATCATAATAAAAATAACTCAAATATAGTGGACTGGCTAAATCATCCTAATCATTATTGGAAAATTTTATATAACAAAACTGCAGGATTATTTTATTTTTACCGCGAACAAATTTGATTGTGTGCTGTAGAAAAGTCATATAAGTTTTTAATAACATTTTACGCAGATAAAACAATAAAAGTTATTTCTGAATTCATTTTATGGCCTTTGTCTTTCTTATGAAGTCTTCAACTCATCGACAAATCTCATGTACAACCATTTCTATATTTATTAGTCATAAAGAGACGGAAAAGGGAGACGATCGCTTATAAAACATTTTTCATGCAACACACCAAGATGTAAAACAAATTACGTAAATTGTCTTTTAACGCTTTTCACTGATAAAATATTGACGTAATATTTTGAAATGGAGTATTTCTACAATACTAAAATATTTGTCCATAAAACTTTTGCACTTCCCTTGTGCATAACCTATTATCTGGTTACAGTCTATCGATTTTTGAGTGGTTGGGGGTAGACCTGTAGCAATTTTATTGGTTCCAGAGCACTAAGGTTCTAATTTGATAACAAATATCTATATATACTGTCAAAATGTGACGCAATCAAATTTTAGTTTTCATTTTAATTTCAACATTTACGTCACGTATCCCTTTTGATCGAATAATTTTTTACACTTTGGAATTATTGTGTTTTCCATGACCATATATGGCGAAATGGATATCAATTATAGTATCCATTGCATCCTATATGGTAATGAAAAACACAGTTTATTCCGAATGATGAAAATATGGTTTACTTCTGGTCGTTCCTCTTTCCTGGTTTCCCTGGTGTCGAGATCAATATAGGCTAGCTAGCCTCTAAGACCCTTCTTGATTGTCTGTCGTCTGTACTTGCTTCCGGTCATTCCTCTTCTCATTAGCAGTCTCAATCTCCAGACTGTTGTACAATAAGGTAAGAGAGAATCGAACAGTTAGTCCAAAAACAATGGCAACATCGGAAAAACAAAGATACAAAGACATAACATGAGTATGGCATAGAAAAGATGAAGACATACAAGATATTAATGCAGTTATCTTCTATTCTCTGATCAGAGACTTTACATGAAGAAAAATGAAAAATACCCAATTAACACGAGCACAGTATAAAGAAAATTGCCCTTTAAAAGAAAAAAAAAATAGCAAACCATAGAGATGTCACAAAATATATTTCATGGGGTTAAATAAAGTAGTTTCCTTATGCATATTCATTGCATCTATATTGGAAAACAATCACGTGGCTAGTCGTTTTCCCAAATACACCATTCATTATCTTGCTTTCCTCGCTATATTATAGGAATATTAGAATTTTTGCAGTATCTTGTTGTAATAATGACTAAGGGTGTAAATTTTGACGGTGAAGCTGTGGAAATTGACGTTTTCAATTCTGTCTGATTCCTGAATTGGGTTACCTTTATACTCCAGAGATGAAAAATCGGTTTACGTATTCACTATATTGTAAGCAAATGTGATTGTTTGCATAATAGACAGATAGAGGTGTTTTTAAAGGTTGTTAAAGGACATACTGGAATAATTGCAAATGTAATACATTAATGATCCAGAAAATCAGTCAGAAGAATACCGAAGGAACAAAGGAGTGAAATTTACAAAAATCGAAGTCCAAAGACACGGCCAAAACGAGAACATAGAAAACAATGACGTTAGACACAAAAAAAACAACGACGCCAGACAGACACAAAGCACAGCAACAGAAATTACAACATTTAAAACAAAGGCACTCAGAGTGTGAACTCCAGTGAAACTGAGAGTGACATCAGGTACTCCGGAAGGGTAAGCATGTCCTGCTCTGTTAACAGCACCCGTCACACTGTGAGTGATTCAATCATTGAAAATGTCAAAGTCGGTAGTCAAATCCGGGAAGACGTGAATCTAGCTGAAAATGTCCACTTTCATTTGGGATACTGACATGCCATCTTTCAATGATGTTATGGTGACGGCCATAGAATTTCTTGAGGTATGAAATTAACATAGGTTGAACAAATCCCTGACGAAGCAGCTTTTGGGACAGTGCTTTTGCTCTATTCAAAAAATCACTACAAACTACACGCTCGACAGTAACGAATCAACTGTGCAATGTACACTCCATAGGCTGGAGAAGTAGGTATATTGCTGCTATGGATGTCAAGGTATATTTTTTTTCTTTCTTTTTTTTACAATTCACATTTCTTAACATTTCAGGTAAAGATAAATAATTATTGTTACTGCTTTTGAGATCGGATAACCAGCAGTGGCATTGAGTAATGAAAGAACGGCAATTTAGGTATTATTAGAGTGTTTATATCATTGTATTCAGCATGAGTACAGAAAGATTATATACCAGTTGTAAGTTCAAGATATCTACAAAATTATTCTATTTTAATTATCCAAAATACAAGTTCATCGGTCTATTTTTGCAATTCTGCATCAACGATTCTTATAACCAATTTTCTATCGTAACAAATATCATAATACCGAAGTTACTGTTAATTTGGATTCTGCATATGCGCATTTCGACAACTTATGTCTCTTCAGTGCAGATAGAATCAAAATATTGGAAATCCATATAACGAAATATGTGTAAAGACTGATAGAGAACAAATAACCAATAAGATTACCAATAAGATCTAAATAGAAAAGCCAAAATCAGCTAAGGACAGAGCTATGCAAGAGGGAGATACTCCCTAGGTTTTAACAAAATTTTGTTAAACGATATCCACACATTCCAAGTGTAACAAATCTTCCACATGCAATTAGAATATTGAGAAAAAACATTGGAATATGTTTCTTTCAATTAACATTCTTCCACTACAATTATCCCAATGATGCAATTTAGATATATATATACGTCCGAGGGGCATTGATGCCAACAGTATGACGTTAAAACAACGTAAAACATATTGACGTAAGAGGATTCATTTTATACTGGTAAATGATACGTAATCGGCAAAATTCCTTAGTAGAAATAAATACACAGTAGAACCAAGAAAATGAACAACACTTTTATTGTTGTTCGACATCTTGAAGTCAACATGAGGCCTTCAACAATAAGCTACGCTCAAACCTCATGGTATGTTCATAGTATGTTCAAGACGGTCCCTAGTACCTTGGTTTTTAACTCTTTTATCGTAAACCACCGTTATTTTACATTTTATCTTGTGTTAAAAAAAAGATTTCGTGGCACAGTTAAAATGCTAAAGAGTTTTAGCATATCAATAACAGTGCATCCTTGTTTTGATGCCACCTTTGACTTACTTGACTTAATCTTCGTCCCAGGGGGACATAGGGCGACCATTGTTGCTTTCCACTTCTTTCTGTCTTTTGTCAAGGTCTTTATTTCTCACCAGGTCTTCCCAATCTTCTGTATGTCTAATATTAGATCCCTTCTCAAAGTGTTTCTGTGGCCCTATGGGTTCAATTCTTGGACGTGACGGGTCACGTTTTTGGTTGGTTTTCTCAAAGTGTGCCCTATCCAATTCCATTTTCTTCTTAGTATGGTTTGTGTGACATGCTCCTGCTTGGCTATCTGCCACAAATTCGTGGTACTTATTTTGACTGTTCACTTTATTCCTAGGATGTTTGTTGAGCGCCTGTTTCGGAAGACTTGTAATATTTTAGTGGAAATTAATATCCATGTCTCTGATCTATACCAAAGTACTGATTTCACATTAGAGTCGAATATTCTGATTTTCGTTGATGTTCTTAGAGCCTTGCTCCTCCACATTGGTCTAAGGATGGCATAGGCTTGTTGGGCTTTTCTTTCCCGTGCCTTGATGTCTCCATCTGTCCCTCCTGTTGTGCTGATGGCACTTCCAAGAAAGGTTAATTGTGTGATGTCTTCAATTTCAGCACCTCTAAGTTCAGTTTTGTTATTTGCATTTATTTTCCTCGCTTTTGTCTTTGTTTGGATTGATGTAGAGTCCAGCTTTCTGTGCATGTATTTCAAGGTTGGTTGATTGGCTATTAGAGTTCTGGTGTCGATGAAAATTAAATATAATATTGACACAACTTAGATGCAAGGCATCATTTCTAAATTATGATTTATATAAGGTAAACATTATATCCAATCCGTCATGTCTTTGTGGTGCACATCGTGAGGACGCCTTCCATTTTTTCTTCGAGTGTCCAAAATTTACAAACTACGAAATTCTTTGATTGAAAATCTGGCTTGGTTACCAGAGGTTTGTAACATAGATCTTGAACTTTTAACTTGTGGTAAC
>MJUU01028778.1:19736-35870 GCA_002080025.1 Modiolus philippinarum
TGCCACATTGATCTGCAGGACGAAGTATTGAAGATTGACCAGCAAAGCCTTGGCCTGCACTTTGCAGGTAGACTTGGTTGTTATAGGGTATCAGTAGCCAAAGATGTATGCATTCCGCCAGATACGGAAACTGTTGTAGAAGGGCATGTTAGGGATTTCAAAAACCAACAGATAGGATCTTTATGGGGCATAATCGAACCAGATGAAAAGTTTACCAAACGTGGTAGTGCACTTTTAGCAAAGTCACTAGTTGAAACAAATGAATGTGTTCCGTTGAGATTATTTAATGTATCTGAAGATACTCAGATTGTCAGGGCTGGAACAATAGTGGGCAACATAAGTCCCGTCGAAAGTGTGATATCTCAAGCGGATGAACACAGGGAACATGATAAGAAAGAACTGAACAGTGAATTAGAAAAGCTGGCACAACGCACTAGTGCGAACCTAAGTGAGCAACAAACAAAACAGGTAAAGGACCTGTTACACCAATACAGGTTTCTTTTTGCCGCATCCGATAAAGATCTTGGCACAACGAACATAGTAAAACATAGAATAAACACAGGTAACAATCTACCTGTAAAACAACCACCTAGGAGAACACCGATAGCAATGCGGGATGAAATCGATAGACAAATTGATGATATGCTGGATAAGAAAATCATAGAGCCTGCTGATGGACCGTGGTCGTCAGGTATAGTCCTTGTGAAGAAGAAAGACGGCTCTACTCGATTCTGTATAGATTATCGTCGTTTGAATGAATTAACTTTGAAGGATGCGTATCCACTTCCCCGCATCGATGATTCCCTTGAACATCTTTCTGGCAACAAATGGTTTTCCACACTGGACCTCTGCTCTGGTTATTGGCAGGTGGAAGTAGAAGAACAGGATCGGCCGAAGACTGCCTTTGCAACACGAAGAGGACTATTTCAATTTCGAAAGATGCCTTTTGGATTAGCTTGTGCACCAGCGACATTTGAGCGTTTAATGGAGAAATTGATGAGTGGTTTGCAATGGGTCATTTGTCTCATTTACTTGGACGACATAATTGTTGCTGCCCAAACATTTGAGCAAATGATCGTTCGATTAAAACTGGTTTTTGACTGTCTGAGGCAAGCAGGATTAAAGCTTAAACCAAAGAAATGCGAGCTATTTGCCAAGGAAGTGACTTATTTGGGTCATGTTGTATCTGAAAAAGGCATAGCTACGGACCCAGAAAAGATAAAAAGCATAAAAGAGTGGTCGGTACCGTGCAATGTTCAGGATTTAAGGTCTTTTCTTGGTTTATGTGGTTATTACAGGCGATTCATAGAATCCTTTTCCGCAATAGCCAAATGTCTGCACACGCTCACCGAAAAAGGTCGACCATACATATGGACAGATGAATGCCAGCACGCATTCGAGACTCTAAAGCGGAAAATGACGGAGGCTCCTATTCTTGGACACCCTGACTTTGAAAAAATCTTCATACTCGATACAGATGCCAGCAATAACGCGATAGGGGCAGTTTTGTCTCAGAACGTTGATGGAACAGAGGTGGTCATTGCTTACGCCAGCCGTACGTTAAGCAAAACAGAACGGAATATTGTGTCACCCGCAAGGAACTACTAGCAGTGGTCCACTTTGTGAAGCATTTCCGCCACTTTTTATACGGACTGACCACAGCTCCTTGCAATGGTTAATGAATTTTAAGAACGCGGAAGACCAGTTAGCTCGATGGCTTGAGGTACTAAGTACCTACAACATGCAAATACGTCATAGACCAGGCGCAAAACATTCTAACGCCGATGCGTTAAGCAGGATTCCTTGCAAGCAGTGCGGATATTCCTCGGATTGGGACAAAAACATTATAGTCCATGCCTTGAACACGATTCAGTCCGAAAGCGAAATAACACCAGCAAAAGACACACAAACCACCAGTCTCAACCAAACTTTACAACAACTGCAACTAGAAGATGACGACATACAAATTGTCTTGAGTTGGATAAAGACTAAGAAAAAGCCGACGCCTGATAAATTAGGCCAGTATAGCTATGTTGTTAAAACACTATGGTCAAATTGGTCAGATCTTCAAATTGAAGATGACGTCCTGTACAAGACTGCCAAAAACGGAAGTGGAAGACGTTTTGTCGTGCCAATGAAAGAGAGAAGAACAATACTTGAACAATGCCATGATAAGATAACGTCAGGTCACCTTGGCATCAAGAAGACTCTTGGAAGGGTGAAATCAAAGTTTTACTGGCCTGGAATGAAGCAGGACGTTGTAGCCTATATAGGTGGCTGTGAAACTTGTGTTAAACGAAAAGGGCCACAGAAAAGAAAAAGAGCTCCAATGCAAATACAGAAATCAGGTTTTCCGTTTGAAAGAATCGCAATCGACATACTCGGAGAATTACCAATGAGCGCCAATGGTAATAAATATATTCTAGTTATAAGCGACTATTACACGAAATGGACAGAAAGCTTTGCAATGCCCAATATGGAGACAACAACTATTGCTGGAACTTTGGTTAATGATGTCATAACACGGTTTGGCATCCCTGACGTTATTCATTCTGACCAAGGCAGTCAGTTCGAAAGTGAGCTGTTTTCCGAAATGTGTCGCCTGCTTCAAGTATCAAAGACGAGGACCACTCCATATCACCCACAGAGCGATGGCATGGTTGAGCGCTTTAACAAGACCCTGGCAACCATGCTCAGTGCATATGTTGACGAACATCATTCGAATTGGGATACCTTGCTTCCGTTCTTAATGATGGCGTATAGATCGTCTATACACGAAACAACAGGTTGTACTCCAAACCGATTGATGCTAGGACGCGAAGTATCAACCCCGGTCGACCTTATGTATGAGGTTCCCACATCAATTAAGAGGATTCCACAGAACAGATGGGTATGGGAATTACAGGAAAGAATAGAGGAAGCCCACAGATTCGTTCAACATCACACAAAAGAAGCAATGCAAAGACAGAAAAAGTGGCATGACAAACGTTTAAACTGGAGTCAGTTTAAGGAAGACGATAAAGTATTCGTTTTCTTTCCCACAAAGAAAATAGGACACTCACCAAAGTTTCTGGAGAGGTCCTTTTAGAGTTATCAAACAGTATCCCGAGGTTAATTATCTAGTCAATTGCGGGCGAAGGGGGCGTGCGCAAGTCATACATGCGGACAGAATGCTTCTTTGTAAGACACAATGCCTACAGGGTGAAAAAGACAAAACCGGAGAGTAAGTCTCGGCAAACAATGGGGAAACAAATATTCCGCAGTCGGATACACTGCAAGAAAATGCAGTCGACGAAATAATTGAAGATGAAATGACCGTAGAATTTAAGGGTAGTTCTTGCGACAGGACCGCAGAAACCGAGAACGTCAGACCACGTCGAGATAGAAAACTAACTGCACATTTAAAAGATTATGATTTAAGTTAATTATGTGTAAAATGTATTTTTAGTCAGAAACTATTTTGTACATACATGAACTTTCAACAAATTGTATATAGATAACATATCAATTAATGTTGGCCATTTGTTTTGTCTTCTAAAAGCATGTTTCTTTGTCTATTTTCAGAATGGCTAATACAAAGAAGACGCCACGCAAGTCAAACTCTGTTAAGTGCCATGTATGTTTCAAGCAATTTGAGACGGAAGCTGCTTGGGAATCACATATTGTGCAATGTGCCAAAAGTAAGAGAGATTCGTTGGCTTTCTCCTGTGGTGAAGTAGGATGTAATTACTTAACTAAGAGGAAGTCGGACTTTACCAGACATTGTCGCAGGAAACACGGCAGGGTTGACCTTAACGTCGATTCAGAGAGCGACTTGGAACGCCGTAACCCCGGAAATCTATCCGACATCATTGGGGATCCGAAACCAAAGACTCCTGCCACCACACAAGCTGCATCCAATACAGGACCAGCAAGAGGCCCTTGCATTCGTAAGGCAACAGCACCAGAACCTGTATTGGCGCCTGTTAAGAAGAGGCTAGTTGAATCTCTATCTGAGTGTTTAAAGCCCGTAAAAGTTACGCCACGCAAAAGCGCCACAGCCGTCCGACCAACCACGACAAGTCCGGCCACATCTATGTCTGTTAACAACTCGGATCCAATATTTTCTGACGACTCAGTCATAGAATCCACTCCTACTCCGCCTACACAGGTGCCACCGAGTGTCACTCTTTCAAATATGAGTAGGACAACACCGTCAGCTTTCCCGTCATTCTCATTATTTAGGACTGGAATGTCGTCTACGCCTTTGCGTTCGGAAGCTTCCACTCTGACAGATGCCTTTCCCCATACACATAGAAGGAAACGCATAACACGCTATACGGTTGGGGATAAGGATATCGAGGAGATTGAGGAAGAAGAATGGCAAGAGTGAACTTTTTAGTGAAATTATGAAGTTACTTTGATCTACTAATATTTTGATTTTGTTGAACCGCCAAAGGAACTTTTGAGCGTAAGGAATGGTACAACGTTTGTTTTCTCGGGGAAGTGTGCTACTGAGAGGAGCACACCGTAATTCTATTTTGTAGTTTTATATAAAAAATTGTTTAATGCTTTAGTGTAAATAGTTATTTATTTTGTTAAAGTCCTTCGGATGAGACTATAAACCGAGGCCCCGTGTTCAGGTCTGTCACAGCCTGTGCACGTAAAAGACCCCTCCTCGGCTCCTAGGAGCCGATGCTGAGGCTAAATTTGATAGGGATACCAACATTCTTATTTCGGCCGTGACATCTAAATTGCAGACGTCAGTAAGACAGTAGTATATCAATGGTTAGTAATGATTCTATTTGAAATTTTAAGAGGAACTCTGTTTAAACGTATTGATGTGTTCATTTCCTCCGAGTGAAAGTTGATTTAGTAGGGTTGACTTGGGAATCATGACCTTTGAGGTGGACTATAAGTCTACGGACAGTTGTCGTTTGCTGCTGAAAGGCAGAGCTGCTGAAGAAGCAGTCGTATAGTTTATTTACTGCTGAAAAAGCAGAGTTTCTTTGCTAGGGGGCAAAGGTGTTTATGGAATAAGTGTCATGAGGCAATACCCCAGTTGAGTTTGAGACTGAAACATGTCAATGTGGTATAGATGTTATCAACCTGAAGTAATATTGTGGTAAATGCGGGGACGCATTTCTTGGAGGCGTGGGTAATGTGATGATTTTAGTATCAAACAAGTTGCATTGTTTTAAGATATTTCGTTCCCTTCAGTGTCTCGTTCTGTTACCGGAAATTACTAAGGTCAGAAGTTATCCACTAATTACTTCAATAATAGCTTAGTTATCCATTTAAAAAGTATCTCCAAACCTTAAATATATTTTGAATGGTCTGTTCGCAACAGTTTTAAGGTTATTTAGTCAGAGTACACTTCAGTTTTAGGTCTCGTATACTACTTTCGTTTTCGGCTATTTTTAGATTGTTTACATGTTTGTATCGATAGTAGTATAGGGTGTCACTTCAGGTCAAATGTATTCCAATCCGTATTTGCAAAGATACAGTTTCATCCTTTAGACGCTTGATAATAGTAAATGATGTGCTTTTCAAACATTTTGGTGAAAAAGACTTTTGGTATCGTCCAAGATAGAGATAGACTCGTCCATGTGTAGTATAAAAGCAAGTGATCTTCAGTTTATAATCAGTCTGTATGTGACCCGTTGCCGTAGGTGGCCAGAAGAGAAGACAAGAGGTGTTAGGTAAGATATAAGGCGCAATTCTGAATAAGTATGGAGTAACTGTACGTGAGAATACCAGTAGATTAAGTAGTGACAGCTGAAGCAGTGCATGATTTCTCTGTCTTTATTTTGGATGATAAGCAATGTCATTCGTCCAAGTCTGAGCATTGGACACGAGCAGTGCTTTGCATATTAAGTTGATTGTTGGTGCACATGCTTTGAATCAATTATTCTAAACTTGTGTCTTTCTGTATCCGGAGAAATAACTCTGGTACGATACCCAGCGTTTCTACAAAGAGGTTCATATCGGCGGAACGTTACAGAATTTACTTTCTGCATATGCACATTTCGACAACTTATGTCTCTTCAGTGCAGATAAAATGAAATCGTTTGGAAGACCAGAAACTCAAAGATGTTGAAAACTGATAGAGAACAAATAACTAATATGATCTAAATGTAAAGCCAAAATCAGCTAAGGACAGAGCTTTGCATGAGTGAGATACTCCTTACTTTTAAACAAAATTTACAAAAATTTAGATATTGTGAGGTTCCAAATAAATCGGCTCTCGGGTCAACACGAAGTACTGACTACTGGGCTGGTGAATACCCTCGGGGACTAGCAGTCCACCAGCAGTGGCATCGGCCTAGTTGTAACAAATTAATAAATACCGAAGTTACTGTGAATTGACGTTCTGCATATGCGCATTTCGACAAATTATGTCTCTTCAGTGCAGATAAAATCTAAACGTTTGGAAGACCAGAAACTCAAAGATGTTGAAAAACTGATAGAGAACAAATAACCAATATGATCTAAATGTAAAGCCAAAATCAGCTAAGGACAGAGCTTTGCATGAGGGAGATACTTCTTACTTTTAAACAAAATTTACAAAAATTTAGATATTGTGAGGTTCCAAATAAATCGGCTTTCGGGTCAGCACGAAGAAAGGGCAACTCTACCTTTGATTTTAATTTAGAATATTTGTTTTTGTTGCTTTCAATGTAAGATTGTAGGCATTTGATTGTAGGTCCTGGGCATTGTAGGTGTTTGCTGTTATCCTGTTTTTGTAAGAAAGCTACACATATTCTTATTCTATCTGCCTTTGATTCCTTTTGGAATATGGGAGAATGGGAAAGTGTAGGTAATTCAGTCTTCCATACCCCCAAGTGAAGCTCACTTTGGTTCACCTTATCTTTCCCGGTTTTACTTTGGGTCCGTGATGTCATCTGCATTTATGCTTCCTTTTTTTCTGCTTTTTTTCTGAACCTTACTTATGTGATTTCTTTGCATCTTCGTGTTATGTATTTAGTTATGTGTTACAGATGTTGCAATTGTCTTTAGATTAATCATTTTTTGTTCGGTTCTCAGTTATTTATACCAAGAAATATAGAAGGGATCTTAAAACTAAATGAACTCCCTGAAATCTGATTTAGGCGCATGAAAGCAACTGAAGTTGAGGTTAGTTTTATATTTCTGAAAAACCATAAATAAAGTACGGCAAGATCAGATTATAATTTCATTAAGTTAACAACTGTAATTAATTTCCAACCAAATGGCTTTTCCGATTGTCTAAAAATGGCATCTTTACCGGGTCATGTACAATATACTAGTATTCTATATCGGATGAAATTCAATTGTAACAAAATATTTTAATTAGAATGTTGAGAAAAAGATAACCTATTTGGTATTTGTTATTTTCATTATTTTCATCATTGGAACTGATACTCTGCAATTAAGATATAATGCAAATCTAAGAGTATCGATAGCAAAAAATGACGTCACTATTGCAAAAACAATACTGATATAAAACAAATTGTTATAAAATAATAAATGATATATAAAATTCATTTGTTTGATGCATTATACAGATGAAGAAATTAAGTTTTGTTTACGATTTTGATAAATCACGAGTGGGGAAAGTTATGCAACATTATCTGAAAACATATTGGGATATGGTCTTTTGCACAAGCTGTAAT
This sequence comes from Modiolus philippinarum, assembly GCA_002080025.1. NCBI lineage: Eukaryota > Metazoa > Mollusca > Bivalvia > Mytilida > Modiolidae > Modiolus > Modiolus philippinarum. The sequence goes on from MJUU01028778.1 coordinate 27,371, forward strand.
TGACCTGGGTTTATATGACTAGTTAAAACCATAATTGGACCAAATGCATCCCACTTGTTAATTTCTCCTTATTAGGATATCGATTTCAGTGAAAACTATAAAGGTGTTTTAAACAAACAACAAACAAAAAAAAACACACACACAAAAAAAATGAACGCAAATATCTTTCATGATTTTCATTTTTATAAAGCATTAGAATGCAACTACATTTTAATAAAACTAACTGCACTTAATACGGGACTTTCGAGGTAGGATCTCTTGTATAATTGAAGGCGGAAACGATCGCCTCAAATACCAGTAAGACAGAGTGACTGGATTCTTGACCTATTGAAACAAATATATAACACATAGAAAACAAAATATTTATGAAATTGAAGTGTATACTTATAATTGTTCATATATGACAATTTTTAACTAAATTTTAATTGACGAAAAACCTGAAGCGCTACAATAGATTAAATATAAACCACCCTTAGCTCAACAATGTTCATTAATTAGTGATTTCCTCTCAATGTATTGATGTACTGATTTTTTTCATTTAGTATCAGAACTTGAATCCGGTTTGAACACGATTCAGAAGTCCCGTGATCAATATTCGCTATTGGTGTCATTATTTTCTGAAATATTTTTGAAATGATTTCTTTCCGTTCATGGCATTAGAATGTCACTAATACTTTGTTTTCCTAATCTAATCAATGATTTAAACAGCACCTAAGACAAAAGTTAGGACATCTTTCATAGGATGGTCTTAGAACAGCTTCGGTTTACACCCTAAGATATGTCATAAGACAGTCCTAAGATGGTCTTATTTTCATCTTGAGATATCTCTAAGGACAAATTTAAGGATACATTGTGTACCTTGTTTTTAAAAAAAGTTTTTTTTTAGTTTTCGTGTATAAAAACAAGCACAGTGAAAATTTACGAAGCAGGGCCCGTGTCATCGAAGGTGTCTTAGGGCTAAGACATGTCTTAAGACAATCTTATGACTAATCTCAGTCTTAAGGGGTTCATCGAACATCGCCTAAGTTAGAATATATCTGAAAATTTATCCTAAGTTTAGGACACCTGTTGACGTGTCTTAGGTCCATCTTAACTTACGAAATCGACTAAATTATTTGTTCTTCTCCATGAAAATGTAAATAAATTGGTTCTGAACAATAAAATATACCTATTTTCGATTTTACCATACAAATATGCTACTTTTAATGATTTTCATTCATCATCATGATTATGTAACAATAGTGCAAGAAATTTTCTTTTGTCATTTTTTTGTTTCATTGAACATTGACAGTTTAAAAACATCTCACTTGTTGATTTCTCCTTATTATATATTATTATGATATCGATTTCAGTGAAATCTATTAGATTAAAGTGTTTTAAGGTAGATCGACACTAAAACACGGCGCATTCGATTGGCGCATTTGCGAAACACAAGTCCGATGCGGAATTGACTGGATTTTCAAGCCGGAATATTCCTTATTTGGCCTTTTCACTATGACGTCATAATAAATTGACATACACTTTCCCGCGAATTAGCTCCCTTTTACCAAAAATATTGTCTGTTTCGTAAACTATATAAAATATTTCTCTTAATCAAACGGTGACATACAGATTTTATCAGCTCAACTTATAGCTGAAATGTACACCTCTGAAATGTAAAAAAAAATTTAAAATCTATCTGATGTTTATTTCATATGAAAGCAAAACAATAAGCATGTTCTCAAAGTTCCCTATACATTCTTTGTAAATACTGAAAAATACTGAATCTGGCCTGATTTTCAAATCTTGATTACAGGAAAAGATGATCGGTGACATATCATTTTTATTTTATTTTTTGAACAAATGGGCTAAGAACTACAAAATATCTTAAAATAAAAAAAATTCTGTCTGATATTTTTATTAGGCTCGGAACCACCTTAAACAAAAACACAAATATCTTTCATTATTTTTCATTTTTGTATATTATTAGAATGCAAATGAATTTGATAAAATTAACTACTATTAATTGTTTAATATTCACAATTGGTTTCATTATTTTCAAAACTCTTTTTCCGTTCATGTCATAAGAATGCCACTAAAACTTTGTTTTCCTAATGTAATCAATGATATAAAAAACATTTAAGACCAAAGCTAGGACATCTTTAGTAGAATGGTCTTAGGACAGCTTCAGTTTACATCCTAAAATATGTCATAAGACAGTTGTAAGATGGTCCTAATTTCCATCCTAACATATATCTTGAACAAATTTTACGATACTTTCGACGGCACCGCAGATGTTCAACGTTACGGAAAATTGCAAAAATGATAGCTTTAAAAAATGTTTAATTATAAGACCAAAAAAATCTTATTTTAACAATAAAAATAAATAACTTATATAGCCCTTTTCAAAAAAACATTTGGTCCGCCCTTCGGTTTCGGCATTTAAATACAAACAAACAGTTCCGGTTATTAAGCCAACACGACAAGTATTGTTCATCCTGAGCACAGTTCATAAAATGTTCACATTCAGATTACGATGTCATTGTTTACTGTGACACTGCACTAATTTTGTTAGAATTAAAATGTATTCAGGGTTTAATTTGTGTATTATTAGCCAACCGCGCGAGTGATAACCGGAAGCGAAGAGTGTTTGTGCCTCCATTTGATTGGAGAGTTCAAATTCCCTGGAAAATATAACAACACTTTTCTAAAAGGACTACGTTGCGAAACTACGTGAATACCGTATAAGTGGTTATTTTCGCGGGACGCAAATTTCGCGATTTCCTTAAAAATTGCTGGACTTTATTTTCGCGGGACTCATTTTTTCGCGATTGCTATCATTTACTGTATAAAGTGTCATATGAATTATATTTCGCGGTATGCAATTTTCGCATCTTCACATTGGTCGCGAATAAAGCGAAAATTAAGTCCTCGCGAAAATAACCACTTATACGGTAATTGATTTGCATCGCACACAAATTTGATTGTGTTCAGTAGAAAACAAACTATCATTGTGATATAATTTTAAAAATAGCATTTAGCGCTAAACCAAAAAAAATAATTATTTCTGAAGCAATTTTATGGTCTTTATCTGTCATCGCAAGTCTTCTTTTCATATTGATGACAATCATTGCTACATGTTTTTAACAGTAGTGAAAAGAAGGAGGAAAGAGACGATCACCCACACGACTAAAGCCTTTTCCATGCATGCAACTAATTAGTTTCCTGAAAATAATTCCGAATACGACGTACATTGTCTTGTAAAGTTCTTTATTTATGTAATATCGCCATTACATTTTCGTATTGCATACTAATGCATCACTAAAATAATTTTTCCATTAGAGCGTGATTATTCATCTCGTGAACGATCCATAATCTGGTTCAGTTTTATCTGTTTTCGGATGTTTATGTTTTTGAGGTTTGCAACTTTATTGGTTTTCAACTACTTTGGTATTGGATTAATGACAATTTCTTGTACATAATGTCAAAATATAACTTATTCAAATTTCAGTGTCCATTTCAATTTCAATACTTACGTCACCATATTACATAAGCTGCTGTCGTGTGGAATGTATTTTGTTTTCCATGCCCATACGACATGGAAATTAGTTCGAATTACATTCCCACTGCAATATGACTTTTTTATTTATCTTTCATGTATAACTGAATCTTTTTTAAACGAGATTATCTATTTTCGAGTCGGAAACGTTCCTTTTCTAGGAGCAATGTAAGTACCCCAACCTCCAGACTACCGTTCAAAAAATTAGTACATTGACCTGTTCAGGACCTACTGACTTCAGGGGTTCACAATCCAGTATAGCAAACTAGAGACTCAGATACCGAGCCTGATCGCTCACCTGACAAAGATGCTTCTAAGCCATACCTAGGCTGATGACCAAAAACTTTTTCGCATAGGGTCTAATATTAAGCTATGTTCTCTACTGGCATCCCTGTTTTTGTCAGATCCAACTGAAATAAGTATTCCTTGTTAAGATCTTTCCATCCATAACTCAAATACAGTTAAGTTAAATTTGCTTCAATGGTTTCAGAGTAGATGATAAAAATGAAGATTTTTCCATTGGGTCCTATTTGAAATAAGTCCCGCGCTGAACACCATTGGACAAAATGAGCAATCTTAGTTATGATTCCTGTAAAGTTTGTTTAGTTTTTTCATTGGTTTCAGAGAAGAAGATGAAAATGTGATGTTCCCATAGGGTGCAATGTTAAAACTATGTGTTTGTTGATATGAAAAAATAAAAATCTTTGTGAAAAGGAAAAGTAGAGGCCCAGGGACTGAGCCTGATATGATATAAGCCATGTCTATGCTGATGACCAGAAATGATGTTTTTTTTCTCTTCGGGTCTAATGTTAAGCTATAGTTTTGTTAAATTGTCTTCAGTTGTTTCAGAAGATCATCAAAATGCGACATTCCATTAGGGTCAAATGTTAGCTATGTTACATGCTGGCAGTTATGTTTTTGTTAGATCCGATTAATACAAGCAATCTTTGCAAAGGACCATCAACACATTATTTCAATTTAAATTGGTTATTTGCTTAAATAATTTCATAGCGGATGACGAAAACAATTAATTTTAAATACGGTCCGATGTTTATCTATGTTCAATTCAGGCAGCAGTGTTTTTATTGGATCAGAATGAAATGAGCAATATATGTGAATGACCATCCCATACATCATTCCTATTATGTTTGGTTCACTTTGCTTCAGTGGTTTCAGATGAGAAGATTATAATGTGACTATGTAAAATCAAACTCCACGCTGGCGGCCATGTTTTTTACGGATCGATACAAAATGAGCAACCTTTGTAAAGGACCTTTCATACACCATTCCTGTAAAGTTTGGTTTCCTTAATTTGCTTCAGTGGTTTCAGAGGAGAAGTTTGCTTCAGTGGTTTCAGAGGAGAAGATGAAAATGCGATTTTTTTCCTTAGGTTCATGTGTTAAACCTATATTCCGTGCTGGCGGCCATGTTTTTTGACGGATTGACACGATATGAGCAATTTTTGTAAAAGACCTTCCATACATCATTCCTGAATTGGTTGAATTTGCTTCAGTTGTTTCAGAGAAGATGGAAAATGTGGCAAATTAACGGACGACGGACGCCCAGTGATTGCAATAGCTCACACTGGCCCTTTGGATCAGCTGATCTAATAAAAACGGGTATCAAGAACGCAGTTAAAGTGTAAGTAAGAGAATAAATGCTTGAATTATAACACAGCTAATATAAAGTAGTCTTCCCCCAACTCATTCAAGTAAGAAGATATGGAAAAGCAGAGTTAAGAGCGAAAAGGGGTAATCTTGTCACAAAAATACTGTAAAATAGGAATATATTTTAAAGCAACTTTTATGGACTGGCTATATATTTTCATTAAAGATGTATGGCCACTTTCTCGTGAATTTAATATAGTAGAGCGGCGAATTAAGCAAAAGTCGCTTATTTAAAAAGTTTAAATGACCCAAATACCCTATTCGATTTCTCAGTCGTTTCGGATAGCTTAATTATTATATTTTTTAAATATGTCTGTCGTAAACATGAAATGTGGTAGAAACAATGTGATAATTACAATTGAATGGCAGGACCCTAAACGGAATGTCAACACCCTAACTAATCTTTTGGGCTTGTTACCTAATAAACGAAAACTACTCTACAAATGGCATTAATACATTAAAAAGAGATAATTGCTGAAACATTTTACACGTAATAGATCATTCTTCGAATATGCGTTCTATTTTTATAGGAGATTAGAAAATACCCCTAAAATCAACCCCAAAATCAGCGTTTTTCTCGAATTGAACACAAAATAAACAATTACAATATGCAGTTATTGTTTTAAGTTAAACTGTACGCCCTATTTAACAAGTTGGATGGTAATTTTGTGTCAAAGCACTAACCAATTATGTTTTAAATGCATTTAAATTGTTTAAAATTAGAATATTCAATCCGTAAATATTTCGTAGTTAGTCCGTCAGTCAGTCTATTATTAAATTAAACGATCAAATTCGTTCAGTTGATTAACGATTTCTTAGTTTCTAAACATACCCCTTGTTAGTTTTGCTACTTTATGTTTAAATTTATTGATACATAATGTATTCACGGGAAATAGTGCGTGTTTTTGGGATATATTTACCAATTAATGTGAGGGTGTGTTTGATTTGTATTGAGAAAGGTGTGTGTGATTAGTATTGTTAGTAGTTCGTAAAACTGAAAAGTCCCAATAGTCTAAACAAGTATATATTAGATACAAGTCATTAAGGAAGCTAAGGTCGTTTCTACATATGACGTTGACAAATATTTGTGATTGTTTTTCTACTTTCTGTTGTTTTGCGTTTTTATCCTCCTTGCTTTTTATTTAATATTTGTTTTGTTCTGTTCCTTTTCTTGTTTTTGGGGGTGATATTGCTTTCTTGTTTTTGTTTTGTTTTGTTTGGTTTTATTTCTTTGTGTTTTTTTTTGGGGGGGGGTTTATTTGTTTTAATTTTTTTAACTTTTTTTATGTTTTTGGGGGTTTTTTTTGTTTGTTTCCGGGAAGTGTTTACTACATCAGAGGTAAGGCCAACACAACATACATACAGCAGATATGGTATGATTTTTTACGCTTTTCGGATCCATGCATTGTTATTAAAATGTTCGAGTCGGATAATATACTCTGTTCTTTTTGTATATGCAATAAGTGTTTTTAATATTCTTAAACTAGATAGCTACATCTTATAAGGTTGTTTAGAATAAATGTTTGAGATGCTCTATTATTCAAGAATATCGCTTGCAAAATTAAATGACCCGTCATTCTAAACCTCGAAAAGGCTAGTCAGCCATGATTTCGATTGAATATTAATTAGAAATTAAAAGTATGAACCAGATAAAACCTGATTGATTGCATATGACTGTGGTTTGCAAATCTGCATCAGACGAATAATTCAAAACACTCGGGAAAAGACGGAATTTCTCACACTCGTGGAAGATATCCCGATCTTTAATTTTAGTCGAGTGTAGGAAGCTATTGCTTCCGTAAAATACAACGAACAAACCGAAGGAAAGTAAAACTTGCCATTCCTTGAGGATTTTTCATCTGTGACGTCAAATAATTACGGAGTTTACAAGGGTAACAATTATGACGTCGACAACTTGAAATCGGAACGTTGGATTGGACGTTTACCCGTGTAAGACAGCTTCTATGGGCTGTCTTACACGGGAAACAACCATTTACGGAAGAATACAGCAACTTCGTTAAACAGTTAAGTAATATGAACAGCACGTTATTTGAGATAAAATATACAATAATGCATATGTTATTGTATTATTGTATTATTGTATTCAATATTAGCAATGTTTTTGTTTGAATATTTATAATATAAATTAGACAAGTTCAAAGTGAGTCATGAACTCTCTCTAAATAAATCATTTTCTTACTTATTTCCTTACAAAGCGAAATATGTTGTGAGTGCGATCACCATCTGTGTACAAACATAGCGAATGTCTGTCGATTTTTTATGCAAATCAATCAGTCAATCCTTTTGTAGCTTAAAAAAAAGGGGGGTCATTCACTATTTCTAAATAAGAAATAAAATAAAGATTAAGTAATCGAGTAAGTTGCAACAAATAAATAAAACAGAGTCATATTTAGATTTTTAAAATTTAATTTATATACTTTGCGTGTTGTCTATAAATCTGACTTCCAACATACTAGGTTACGTGCTATACGTGCTAACACAGGTTGATTTACGAAATTTAGCGCTTACTAAATATTGTTTTCGATTGTTTAGATTAAATTTAACTCATTTTGAATTCCACAACCAGGAAAAAAATTTCTTGAAATGTATTTAAGCTTAAAATATAGCTCTTTAAAATAACATCAAATGAACGTCAATTTATCTTATAAGTGACGTAACAAATTCTGACGACATGTTTATTACATTCAAATTTGCTAAGGTATAAAATAAATTTCTATTGTATCAATTTTTATGCCTTGAAATGCTGAAAATCATAATATTATCCATTTTTTTCATTTTTTACTGATTGACCTTTGACCCCTAATTAATCCCCCTTTCTACCACATTTGATTTTTACGACAAACATTTTTGAAATGTACACGACCTAACCTTTCCAAAAAGGTATAGATATCGAATAGGGTATGTGGGTCATTTAAATTTTAAAATTTCTGGTCTTTGCCGCTCTACTAATACCTCCAGCATACCAATTTTGCGAATGCATTATATCATCTCGAAATTGTTTAAATTGGTCATCTATTTTACTATACAAATATAAACTTTCAAAGCAAAATAATCAAGTTCAAATGCATTTTTACACTTTTAGATAAAAATTTCAGTCACTTAACTTGCCATTTGAATGCATTTTTTTTTCCAAAAAATAATAAATTACAAAAAAACTTGCCATTTGAATGCAATTGTAATAGATTTTCAAAATTTTGCAGGTTTTTGTTCAAATTTGTGGCATAGTATTTCCGGAATAAAACTAACGTAACAGCTCTTTGGAAGGACGCACCAA